>WBMZ01000785.1:0-96690 GCA_013400975.1 Atrichornis clamosus
GTCAATAAAATAGAGGGTGCATGTCCCGTGAGGGGTGGTCGTACCTCAGAGGTAGGTAACTGTGGCATGGAGGTGTGAGTCAGTACTGCAATTAGATTATAATGAACCTAGTTCATCCAAGGAGAGTGATTTCACCACAGCTGCTGGTTCAGCAGCGCAGCATCTTCTGCTCTCTCCCTTGGGTGACAGCTGCTAAGCAGTTTATTGGCTGCCTGGCACCATCGAGCTCCCATCCCTGCAAGGATTTCAACAGAGCCTGGCCAAGGTGTCTCCACTTTGCTCCACCCTCTGTTTCATTCTTCTTAGCAGGTGCTTGAAACTGCAGGCTGTGTGTGTGGTGAATCATCATGGAACAGATTTCCTGCATGCCAACTGCATTCCATCCTGGAAGTAGCAAGTGCATTTCACTGTATAATTTTCTCACTGTTTTATTGTCTGTTAGCATGTGAATACAACTTCCCAGTTTTCTCTGATTTCACCCCCAGTGTCCTCATGGACTGTAATCATGGGTTCATTCTCTGTACCTACATTGCTGAAGTGGCCTCCTGCTGGCAGCTCCATCACCGCTTCCCTCCTTCCTGAAGACCTCTTACTATGCAGTCAGAAGAGTTGCAGAGACTTTGGTAAAAGGATAGGGGTTAATGGCATCATCTGGCACAGCAATTCTGGATGTAACCATCCAGTACCTCTAGAACAGATTCCCTCTTTAATCATAGCAAAAGGTGGGTGTGAGGCAGACAAGGCTATCTGTGCATTTTCTTACAATCTGCAGAAAACTCCAAAGTCTCACAAGTTATTACAGAGCACAGTACTTACAGTGTCTAAACTGATGGTGACTGGGAAAAACCACAGGGGTAACTACAAGTTACCACTGCGAGTCTTTATTGGTGTCTTCTGAAAGTTGCAACACATAAAACTGAATTTGAAAAACTACCAGTTTACTATAATACATGGTGTTTTATTTGCAACTAATTGACCTTCCTGCTGCTTTGTATGCTCTGAATTGGGCTTTACTTAGCCAAGAATAGGACTCATTAGATGCCTTATTGTGTCAGCACTGTGTAGTTGTGTAATACTTTTCCAAATATCCTACTAGCTGTTTTTTCTATACTTGGCTTGTACAGAAAGGACAATACAAGCTAATGAAACACTGCCTTGGTATTTTATATGGTGAGCTAATATTTAAATTTAATCAATCATTTTGTCATATATGAAAGAGTAATACCAAGACAAGCCTTTATTCCTCAGACATTTGAAAATTGTCTTATAGCTCATCTCACAGAAGATCTATCACCTGTCACACAGAAAGAGCCGTTCTTGATTTAGCATTGTGACAGTATTAAGTTTATTTGCAGAATAAGGCCGTGGGGGCAGGCAGTATTACTGACCTGGTTCTACACAGTTATAATCTAAACCTCTGGCAAAATTACTTGTACAGGCCCAAGAAAATGGCGAAAATATTTTCCTTTCCATCTGGCAAAACTATGAACTCATGATGATGAGTGTGAAAGCTTCAAAAGTGTCACCCTGAAAAGTCTTTGCCTAATGCCTTATTCTTGTTTGCTGCAGCAAAAAT
This sequence comes from Atrichornis clamosus, assembly GCA_013400975.1. Taxonomy (NCBI): domain Eukaryota; kingdom Metazoa; phylum Chordata; class Aves; order Passeriformes; family Menuridae; genus Atrichornis; species Atrichornis clamosus. Next base: position 1,577 of record WBMZ01000785.1, read on the forward strand.
GCATCCTTTCAATCCACCGTGTAAACATCATTATTGCACACTGTTTATTTTGAGTAGTTTATTCATTGTCAGAAAAGGCATTTCAGGTGTTGCTCATGATCCTTTAGAGGATGTCAAAACTCTAAGCAGATCTAGATTTCTAAAATCATACTACCTTTGAATGCCTGCATCAGAGAATTCCCACAGGCTTTGTCCAGTCCAGTCCATTGTACCAGATGTTTTAAAGTAGCTTTGTGCTGGCACAGGAGGTGGGAAAGAAAAGAACAACTCTTCCTAGGGAGGACCTGAGCCACGAAAGCCTCTGTCTTCTGCAGCTACCTGCTTGCATCCAGGACTGTAGTCCCATAACATACTGCTTTCTAATCACTGTGCTGAGCAACACACATTTCACCTTAATTAAATACCTTTACAAAGATCCACAAGCATTCTCAAAACAGAGTCCCTATACTCATGAAAATTATTATCAGTTCTGGAGTACAAAGTGCTTTGTCTTTGGACAAAGGGTAAATGGCCATGCCTGAACATGAATCTCACTTCGAGTTTTTGATGCTATCAGACACAAGATGCTACTGACTTGGAAAAAGCAAGCTGGCAGGAAAAGGCAGGAGGCATATGGAGCTTAGCCTCTCTGTGTCATGCATAAATCCCGGGGATTAGTGCAAGGGAGCTAGTCCTTCTTCCTAAAAACATTGGTGTGTGTATATATATAGCAAAACATACACACATATACTACTATTCTGTGTTTCATAGGGGAGTGTTAACACTTTAGATTATATTGATACATATGAAGATGTTAAATGTATGTTGTGTTTTATACACAGTTTCTATTAACATTTGGTTAGAAACATGAGGAAATATTTTTCATTACTAATGCTTTTTCATTACTATCCCTTTTTCCATTGCAAGATGAGCCTTGCAAGCCACTACTGCTAAGTGGTATTGTTTTCAAATACATGTAGCTTGGTTGAAAAATATAATATAGCATTTAGATTCAGATTTCCCATGAGAAGAGAAAACCATCCTTCATGCACAATGAGTGACAACTCCGTAAAATTGTACTATAAATTTACTCAGACTAATGCAAAGATCTGTGAATATGATCAAACAGGAATTTGACCACTCCATTAAAAAAAATTTGTAATTTATAGAAGCTAAAGCAATTAATTAAAAAAAGCAAAGTGACTTATCTAAACCTATAAAAAGATTTAAAATATTCCAATATTCCAATAAAATGGCATATGTATAAGTGCTGAGCACAACCAGGACTTGTATTTATTGCCAAATTGTATGAAAACATACAGACATTCAATTATCTGCCATAAAATCCTATCCTGCTAAGGTAAGAATGATTCTATAGTACTGATTTCTTTTAGGTCCTTAAGACTATAGCTCAGACTAAATGCAACAGGATGCAGAAGCACTTAGTTATACTGAAAAATCTTTTGAATTTTGTTTACAGAAAAAAATGAAGTATTTAATTCAACAGCAATAGATGAAAATTGTATTTGTATTTTTATCATTGATAGTATTGTGTAAGAGTTTCTTGACAAGTCATAAATTCACTTATGCTGCATAATTTCACCAAGTAATTAATCTGAAAATTCATTTCACTATATAGTTGATTTTGTTTTCATGTGAAACCTGGACAAATTATTTCTATATATAAAACCTACTACAGGATGAGGCACAGAATAATAATTCCTTTGGAAGCCAGAAGACAATATATAAAAAATGGTCAGCACACACATGATACCTGAGTACTTTGTGATAGTGTTGTCTCAAACAGATATGTCTTTCCTAGATGACAGCTTCTTCATAACCATCTGATTGAGCTGTTGGCCCAGAACATGGATAGGAAAACCTGTCTGTCATTCAGCCAGCATTTTGTCCCACCAAGATGCTACATGGTTCCCCAAACTTTTGGTTCCTTCTTTCCTGTGTTCCAAATGTGAGACGAGATGGTGAAAGGGACTACGAGGGTAAGTCACCCAGAGTCCCCTGCTCTCTGTGTGTCCTCCCCTTATCACACAGGCTGCTTGAACCAGCTTCATAACTAACAGACACAGGGAAAAAATGTATTTGCAAAAGTCACCATGTCATTGTTGCAATAGAGTTAGTAATAGACAGGTTCCAGTTTTAGACAGATTCCCTACTGTTGGTGTACAGATTGACATTTTTTGTAACAAACACTCACTCCTGGGACTCATTCCTGTTAAAGATCAGTACAAGTGGCTGCATCGCTTATTTTATAAAATATTGTGCTCTTTTCAGGAATTTAAAACCTGAACTTCCTGACTTGGTAGTGTCAGCGCATACTAATGGGAAGGTGATACTACTGTGATATTTCCTCAGTGCCTTCTCTCGTGGTGCATAAGCCCATCAGCTCTTGGCAGACATGCTCACACCCGGCTGACAGCACACTTGCGGGTTTTGCTGTGATCTTTGCTGGAGTTCCTGCAGACACCCACATGGCTGGGGCTGCTGCCGTATGCTACTCCTTTGTGTAGATGTTGGATGATGGGGTGAAGAAATGTTCAGCCGTGTTTAGCAGTGTCAGGCCTTACAAGCCTTTGGTTTCAGCCCACTGCCTGCTTGGTGCCCCCTTGGTTTCCTCTACATGTGATAATCCAACTGTCTTCCCTTCTTTTGGCTTTTTGCTGAACAAATGTGTTCCAACACAGGGATCTGTAGAAAGCTATTTTACAGAGAATGTTGCATTTAAGTACTTTCAATTATTTTGGGGAATATAAAAATGTTGCTGAAGGAAATGAAAAATAGTACTTAACAGAAAATGTCATCACAGCAGATAGAATGAAAAATAGTGGCTATTCCTGACAAATGCATGTAAAGTTAATTATTCATCAAAGCAATGCATCTGAGTTAAGCAGACGAACAAACTGAGCTTACCTAGCATCATAATTTTAGAAACACAAAATGCTACTTCAGAAGCATAAATAACACTTCATACTACCCAGAAAGTTTAATATCCTGCCATTTTTTGATTAATATAAATTAATTAATTTATTTATTAATCATGGGGTTTGAGCNTAATATAAGGCTGCTGCATTTATTAATCATGGGGTTTGAGCAAGTTCCACATCAAATTCAAGTAGCTGAAAGCCAAGGGCCCTTATAATGCAAACCAGCACAAGCAAATTATGTGTACTATATGGACTGAGAAAACTCAGTGCTTTTTTAACACCAATAGGTTTCACAGATAGTCCAGAATGACCTTATAGTACATACCTCTAAAAGTATTAAATGATCTGCCATATGGTTTAAGGTTAAATAGCAAATCCTTGGAATAAATCTGTCACACGTACATGGAAATCTTGTGCCATCTTGGACCCTGGAGTATTTTCCCAAAATAAATTGACAAAATTTTAATGAAATTTTTTCTTTCTGACTGCTTCTTTCAAGGAAAAAATGTTTCATCAGAAAAATTTCTTTCTATTTCAGTAAAAATTTATAACAATTCAGAAATAAAGGCAAAAGGATACGGAGAATAGTACCATAAGATAAACCCATTTTCATGTGAGGGAAGACAGAAATATTCTTATTTGCTGAAGTTTTTAAAGTCCTGCTCAATAGAATAATATATGTATTTTTATGTATATGTGCATATGTATCCATAAAACTAAAAATTTGAATTTCTCTTCACCAAGATTTGCATCAAGCTGTCATTCATTTTGTCTGAGAGTGTCCCTTGCAAAAAGACTTCAAAACACTATATCAGCATTAATTATTTTATTTGTTTAGGGATTATGTAACTATGTACATTCATGACAGTTTGAAGGCAATCATCAGAGTTCACAAGCAATTTTATAGTCAAATATTTAGAAAAAGTATGAGAACACAGCAAGTTCTTTCTCATTTTGTATTTTCATAGAAATAGCCAGTGTGCATTATAAAACAAACCACATATAAATCAACTATTATCAGAATATTTTGGCTGTAGGATTTTATTCTGTGTCCTACTATAAAGATTAAATACTGGTAGTATGAAATGTAAGCATTCTACTTTTTTCTTTTAAGCCAAATTCATCAAAAACGTAGGCATTCTACTTTTTCTTTTAAGCCCAAACTCACCAAATATTTACTAGAAACTGTATTGTCTTAAGACAAGATAATTGGTTCCTAATGTGAAATTACTGTATTTAGGTATATGTCAACTTCTAGGCTGAAGAGGAATAAAAACAACAGCTTGGAAAGGCAGATAATAAGAGAAACGAAGAAGAAACAAGCTCTTATACCTAAGAACTTATTTCCCAGGGATGGGAGAAAGCAGTAACAAAATACAACCATACAGAGGTATTTTAAAATCACCAGAGGAACGTGGAGAGAAATAAGAAACAGTAAAAGCTGTTTTTACCATTCTGTACTTCAAAACAAGCAACTTATTTTATGATAAATTTCTTTAATATTTCTGTTTGCTTCACAACATGCAGCTGTTTAATGAGGGATAACTTCCATAATGCTTGTTACTGCAATAGCGTCATCAGCCTGCAACAAAATGCTGCAGAGGAAAAAAATAAAGTCACAGAAAGATGAAAATCATAAATGTTTTGTGAAGGCAAAATATTAAAAAAAAAATCATAAAGGATATTTGCATGTAGGAGATACCAGTATGTGTCAAGCTGTCCTTTCTCTTTCTTTTATTTATGTATTTATTTATTATCTTCTCATCTAAATTAGTATTAAACCAAAGGGTAAAAAGCAAAGAGACACACAGGCTTTCAGAAACCTCTGTATACTTAAAATGGTTTTGGAAACTGCATGAACTGCTGTGACGGTTAATTTCTTGAAATCCATTAGCAGAAAATGTGAAGTCAGGTCCTCCCATATGCAGCCTGGTGTTATTTCCATTGGCTTTTTGCCTTTGTTCTGTGAGCAAACTGAACAATGACCTGCGATGAATCCTCAGGAGAAGAGTTGTTGAGTGTTCTTTCATGGTAAAATGCATAATTATTTCATATCTTCCCACCAAACCCATACATACTTATGTGTATAATAGTGTTATGAAAGTGCACATGTCTGTGGCAGCTAGTTGGAAGGAATTCAGATATCTAAGGAAAATGCACCTTCCCTTTGTGTGAATCTTCTCTTTTTACTTGTGGCAGGGAAAAGAGTATTTCAATAAATGTGAATGCGAAGGAATAATTGAATTTTATTCCTTTTATTCTATTCATTCTTCCAGATTTTTTTTTCCTATGAGAAGAAAAGCTACATTCAGACTCATATTTTGCTAAAATAAAAGACAGCTTGGGGGCTAGTGGAAAATGTGCATAACTGGCCAGATTGTAATGCATAGATAATAAATATCAAAAGGCCGATAGGGTGGGTATTGTTGTTTCTTTTTTCTTTTCCCAAGACAGCATATATTAAACTTACATTTTCATCTTAAATGCTCTGTTCTGCCAGGGAATGACTTTTAAAAAAATTAGTCTATATGACTACATGGCTCTATTTTACTATAATTAACCAATCCATCAATAAGGTTTCAAGATTCTTCCACAAACATGTTAGCAATATTTAACTGTTTGAACAATGAGGAATTTTCTTTCAAAAGAAACCATACAAAGAGACTGGGGAAGGAGTTACGAATTACTATTGACAAGAGTCTGGGCTTTTGTATTTTCTGTGTTATTTACCTGTGATTTTTCATATCTAATAACAAAGATGCAACATTACTATGGAGACCAAATATCTTTGCAATTAATCTGCTCTCCTCATAAATTTAGACTTTATCCATTTTACCCACTAAAGAGTGAAGCTGAGAAGTGAAGATAGTGCAGTGTGGATCAAAGAAATAATGGGGAAAAAATTATTCTTTCTTTCCTGAGGTACCCCTTGAAGTGTGGATTCTCATTGTAAAGCAAGATAAATCAGGAATAAAAGGAAAAGTAAAAAACTAGCCTCAGGCAGCCTTATGATTTATATAGGTTTTATATATGGCTATATTTTTTTCTGCTCAATGAAAAATAAAAATAGTACAAAGCACTTGGCATTTGAGTTGGTTGTTCTTAGTGTGATTGTTCCCCTCTGCCATTCTCCACTTAAGGAAAAGGAGAAAAACTTGGATATCTGGAGGTACAGCTGAGTGCAAGAGACAGTGAAAGCTAATCTGAAGAGAGATTTGACCAGGATTATTCCAAAGAATGTTCAATACTACTTTTTCTATATGCAATTCTGGCACAAAGACAAGGAAGAAGTCTTTCTCATTACACCTAGAGATGCCACACTCTCTTTGATCACTGTTCTGGAGTGTACAACATTTGGAAGCAAAATTTAAAACTGACAGCTACACAGTTTAACATACAGTCCATATTTGACTGGTAGGATTTGCATTTATGAAACTGGACTTTTCCTCTGGGGATGAAGAATCTGATGGAAAAAAGAGGAGAACTTTTAAAATATAGAAGCCACTTTGCTGTCACATTCTCTCAATCCTTGTATTTAGGTTGTTAAGAAAAATATTAACTCAGTAATGTTCATTATGAAATACAGGCGCAGGGAAGGACAACGGAAGTGATGGGATCTCATTCTCAGTACTTCAGAAGGTTTGCAGTTGTGCCTGTAGCTACCCTTGTTTCATTAGTACAGCAGATAAAAGAATTGGAAAGATATTTCTTTCCTTATCTAAAGAAAAGGTTATCTAAGGACTTCACACTCTGAGGTTTTTTCAAGAAAAAATTATCAAGTTGAAAAGATCAGCTAAAATTTAACTTATTTTTCCTGGTGTTTATTTTACAACTACCTGATGAGGCATTTTACCTCAGCCACTTTCATCCAGCTGCTTCCAAAGGGGGTGTCTTGGCAAACCTCTGCAACAGGACCAATGTGAAATAATTCACACTGTTCAGGAAAAGCTGTAAAGGAATAATGAATGGTGTAACTGCTTCTGTTTGGCTACCAGTGGAAACTAATGTATTAATTATACTTCTAAATAGATAAAGACACAGGAAGTCTTCTTCCTTCATGGTTTTGGTTTGGTTTTTTTTTGACTTCTGAATCTAGTCTCTCTAGTTGTTTTCCAGCAACTGAAAACTGTGGGGTAGAAGAATATAATTCAAGTCAATAAGACCCTGAACAAGAGTTGAGTTTAGCAAGTCAGTCCCCAGCAAAGTAAGCTTCAAGCAGGAACACTAAGGTCCCTGTATCCTGGTGTTTGCTATTATTCAAAACAGATAGAAACATGAGTACTACTATAATTCAGAAGAGCAACATGAAGGAAAAAAGCCCATCTCTCCATATGCCAATTTAACTTATAGGACAACTGCTAGTATCATCTTAGAAACTCAGACAAAAAGTGATCAATAAACTCATTTGTGATAAAGTGATCAATAAAATCATTTGTGATAGAACTGAGACACAAAAATTGTGGTCAGAAAGAAGACAACCAGCCTGTAATACTACATATGCTCCACTTGCCATTGCAGTAATACCAGTCATTTCACGCCAGGTAAGTTTTTTGGATCTGGATAAGATGGGCTAATCTAACTCCAGTGCTGATTTAGCTCCACTTTTTGTGTGTCCTAGATGGTCTGGTCAGCAGGATTAAGTGGCACAGAATAAGACGAGGAGAGACAAGGAAGAATTGATGACTGGTTAGGATTTTTTTTTTGAGGAGGAATTGATATGGGGATATAGACCATGGCAATAAACTCTTCCTAAAGAAAAAAAAAGAATAATCTATAGTGCACAAATATATATATATAAAGTAATTTTGTTAATTTTATAAATACACCTTCTTTAAAGAGAACTGGAGAACTGCCTATCATGAGGAATAGAACAGAATAGAACAGAGTGGAAAAAGCAGAAATGGTTGGAAATTTTTTCTTCTGCACTAAGAACCTCAAAAATGTCTACATTAGCAGACTATCTTGCTGCTTCTCTGATGGTTTGAGAGTTGAAATCAGTTAGAGAAATGAAAAGGCTTGTGCACAATCTCCTTTGAGCTGTAGATGGGAGGAATAAGAGTGAATAAATATTGATTAAAGATTTGGTTGCTGACTAGCTTAGAAAAGGAAAGTACAAAGCTTGATAGTGGTTTGAGCTGATGAAGAGCAAGTAGAGGTAGAATATATAACCTCAGATTATATTTATCTATCTATGAGCTGATGAAGAGCAAATAGAGGTAGAATATATAACCTCAGATTATATTTATCTATCTATCCATCCAACCATTTATCTATACATATATATCTCAACAATATACACACACGCATATATAGATACCAGTTATGTGTTCTCAGTTGAAAGCAAGCTGTTGAGAGGCTCTGTTTGTTGAGAAGTAGATGTTCAGACATGAATTGTATCCTAAATTCCTGTAATGTCCCAACTTTGAAGTGAAAACTCCTTCATCTACTATAACTGAAACGTTGCAGTATTATGAAAACCAATTTACAGAGCTCAGAGCTCTTAAAAAAAAAATTTCTTTTGATATCTTCATCTATGTGGAAGGGAAGCCGAAACAAATAGTGGAAGATATGTCCAGGCTTTAGTTTCCATGAGATGATCTGTAATTACATCTTATACTAAGACTTTTTTTACTGTGTGGATGTCCTGCATCTCTGCTCTGTGGAGTCACAATGATTTCCACTTACCTGGCTAGTAAAGAGTGTGCTTGATATAATCGTGTCTCCTAGTTTGCAGACCCACACCTATGATGGTTTTTTTATTTTGCTTTAAATGAAATATTTTTATCTCTAAATTGAAGCATCAGCCAGATAAATTTGTAGGACAACCAGTATTACAAAGAATGAAATTGAGGCAATTAACATCTTTTTATGACCATATGCTAACAAGTAAATAAATGTTTAAACTGACCTTGATTAAAATATCAGAGAGGCACCAGCATCTGATTATGCTATTAATACTCAGGGATGTATTAACAACACCAAATAGGTATGCTGCTGAAACAGTGAATGAACCCAGCTTTTAAAAGCCCAGAAGACATAGATGAAACCGAAGCAGACAGTGGTGCTGAGAGGCCTGGCACACTGCAAATGTCAGCAAAGCCCCACAGTGAGCACATTCAGAGGCCCAAGATCCCTGTGGTGGGTGCACAACACCCACGACTCCTTCACACCTTGTGGTGAGAACCGCACTGCCTGGGGGGCAATGAGCTGCTCCTGTGTGGGTGGCAGTGTGACACCTGCTGGTTTCTGTTACCTTGTTATAGAGCAGGTCTTAGTCCCTTCTACTGCCTTTGCTGCCTTGGCAGGCTGCACTTCAAACAATTTCTTCCCTTTTGATTACTGCTACCCACTCCTCTGCCTGAGGAGTTCTGAAAAAACCAGGCACTAAACCTATATATTAAGCTCTTTTCTTTCCATGTAGCTCCTGTCTAATCACAGGACAATAGGGCTAAGTGCTGCCACACGAATGCTGGCACCTTGAGAAAATCACTGTATCTGTACTAGAACTGCAGTTGCTGACCCTGAGTCCTTAAGCACCATATTAAATGTTCTTATTTACTCCTGTTTTGCTCTTGGGTCCGAGATGCCCCATTATTAATACTGACTGGTTTAAGTCTAATTCTGACCTGAAACTAATAATTTTGCAAAAAAAATCTGCTATGGAATGAAGAGCAAATTTTGCCGTGGTCTGTATATTACACGTATTATTGTAAACCCTGTTCATCTATGATGATAATCCTAGAAAAAGGTGGTAAGAGGGTATTTATCCTCTATCTTGAATGAACCTCTAATATAAGAAATATCAAGGTACAGATAAAAAGCTTATTAAAGTCATGACAGTTGTACTAGGATCCGTTAACAACAAAGCTTACATGATCATTACAGCTGTAGTAGGATGTGACAGATCATCCAAGCCATGTATGCTGAACTGGAGAATCACACTTGGCTGTGATAAGAGCAGCTGTCAAGTGAGACAGACTGAAGGGCCACCTGTAATGGAATCAGACACTAGGGTTTATTTAAGAATCAAAAAGATTAAAGACTAGACTATACTTTCTTATGTTACGTGCTAACTTTCTTCCCTCACAGTGTCAGGTTCACTACTTCTTGGCTTTCCAAGTAGGGAGGTCACAGCTGGTCTGGGAAGGCTGGGTAGAAAGTTGTTTGGGTTTCTGCTGTGCCACTACTCACTGTTTCCAGTCTCAGCTGTTACTGGGCCAAAGTCCCTGAGTATCATCCAGCATTTATTTCTGTACTTTTCCCTGATTTTCAGACTCCTGGAATCAGGACATCTCCTGACTTCCAAGGTCTTCCCTCCAGACAGAATTTTCTTTCCAAACTCCCTTCTTATTTCTGAAAGCCTTCTTTCCATGAACATTTCTTTCAGGCCCTTTCTTTTCAGCAACCCAAATCCCCATTCTCCAGATCTAAATAGTCTGTGCATGGAAGCACAATGGGCAATCAGTGTCCTAACTGGTATTTCTGGCTAATGCTATTTTATACATTGGAAGATTGGTCACACCATTATCAAAATGTACAACCTGCCCGCTCAAAAGTTCAATTCTGGACATTCAACACCCTCTCACAATTTTCTGTCACCTGTTAACATTCATAGATTAAGCTACTTTTTCACCCTTCATGCCATGAGATCTTTTCTCTCAGTGAGAGCTCCAAGAGCAGTCTCAGCAGGCTCTCCTGGAGATCTACATCCAATCCAATCCTGCCATTCACCAACGGAGCCCAGGTGGCCTCTTCATCTTTTCAGATGTGTTGAGTTCATGAGTGGAATTCAGTCTGGGATTAAGACTAAACATATCTAGCACGAGCTAGATGTTACAGGCAAGGGAGAACAATATGGGTGTTTGATACAGTGGATGGAGTATAATGAATCATTCAGCCACCCAACAATCAGACGTCTATATCAAAACAAGATGAAATGCTCTCTGCAAATCTACTCACTGCACTAATTTTTTTTACTCTCTCACTGAAAGCTGCTGGCAAGCTTATTTATCCATTGTAATATCATTCTTTGTCCATGCCAGTACCACTGACATGCTTCCTTACTGATATCATCTGGATTCTCCTTAGGAGCTAACTACCAATAAATTCATCATCAGTTCCACTAATGGAAAATGAACTCATTCCTGCTCTAATCTTAGCATTTCTGTATATCCCAACACATTAATATTTCCACTCCTGCTTTGCTTCTTAAATGTATTCCTTTCCCTTCCTCAGTTCTCTGTAGTGTTTTTCTAATGTAGCAAAAGTAATTTCTACTAAATTGAACTCCAACAAACATATTTGGTATAAAGATATAAGACATGGACTCTTCACATTCTGATCAAAGGAGAGAAGAATGCGCAAGACAAATGCTCTATCTTGGTACACTCAGAAACTCTGTAGGACAGAACCTCTAAATAGCTCCATCCATGGTGTCTAAATTAGGCAGGAATAAAATATAATCCATGGTGATCATAAGAAAGCCCTGACAAATTCATCTTGCAGTCCCAGAGGTAATGAAGTTGCACTATGTTCTTGGACAGTTGCAACTGCAAAAATCCCCCCAAATATATTTGACCAGACAGTGTAGATAATGAAAAGCCAATTGCGGTTCTGCCAGTGATGCTGCCCTGACAGGTGTCACAGAATCTGTACCACTATGTGCAAAATGCTGAGGTTTTACCCAAGAAATCCATTTTATCTGTGTTGCTGCTGTGCTCTGGATCTCACCCTGAATTAATAAGAGCAGATGCATTACCCATATCATGAGTGTTCAATATTCTACTCAACAGTCTGCAAGTATAAAATCTTCCTTTCTATCACCAAGAGATGATCATCTAAATCTCTGCTCTGAGACTCTTCTCAGTCAAAGTTATCTCAGCTTCTTGACTATATCTGATTTTTCCTTTTTATCCCTGGAAACCTGAGCTGTTCTTCAAAATGTTATGTCTATTCTCATCCACATCCAGATCTGTTTTCATTTCTTGATTTGTTGTTTCTATGCTTGCCCTGTATTTTCTTGTAGCCCCAAAATAACTTGTTAGGATTAAGCCTATATTATGAACATCACTGCAGTAGATAAGAAAGGCAAGCTGTACTCTCATACTGTCTAATTAGTCATTTCCTTCTAACAAAGCTGACTAAAGAATTTTACTAATATGTGTTGGTTTTGTACCTGGCTGTTTGGGAGCATTGCTGTTGGGATGTTCAATGACATATCTAGATGTAGAACTCTAACATCACAAACGTAGGCATCTCCAGAATTAGGGAGCAGAATATTTATGCAATTTCTCTAAATCCTAGAAATATTTTACCTCTTTGCACTATGGTGGAAAAAATCATTGGCACAGTGTGACAATTTAACTAGGCATAATAGAATCACACTCTTAAAAATGTAATTAGACACTGTATTTTTCAGTGGGTACATATTTTTTTGTTTACTTACTTACCAAATCATATATAAGGAGTATATTGTTATCCTTTTCACATGCTCCAGAGTTAATTACTATTGGACGGATTCTGAATCCTTTATTCAAGCTGACAATCTTAAACTTCAGTGATACATCTTTTGAACTCTGCTCCTATTAATCCATAGGGAATATCTTTGTGTACACAAACATATATAAATAAATACAGGGTTAATCCAGAGCCTCCTTTGACCAAAGCATGTGAAATGCCTTTTCCTGCCAATGTTCTCGCCTTGTTTTCTGCACAGTATTCTAATAATTACTGAGGAACTGAGAGTTGGACCAAGATGGAGGAAATATTCCTGTTAATAGCATGTAAATTCTGGATGTGTGTGTCATCCATTGTGTGTTTGCTTTCCGTTTCTATTGGCAATAGTGCCAGGCTAGGGCACTCTTCGGGTTTGCCAGCCAGTGTATCACAGTCAGCTGTGACTGTGCTGGCAGAACTGCAGTGGAACGTTTCACATTGTCACAAGACATCAGCACAACAGCAAGTCTCTGTGCACACCTAGAAATGTACTTCAGAGACCTCTTTGGTCTCTGAAGAGATGGCAATATGTTTCTTAAATGTGCATAAGAATTTGAAAAAACATCTTAAATACGTGGAGGCAAGAATGTGGAATTGGTGTCCTATTCGTGGGTTATTTTCCTAATTACTGTACTCTATTGGGCAATTAGCTGAAGGTTCAAATTTGTTAGATCTGTTCTGAACACTCAAACAACTCATTACAGGTACAGGTACTTACTTTTGAACTAGGTTGGATCCTAGGTATAGGTGCAAACTTCAGGTATTTTTCATTTTTTCCCATTGCGAACTTTGCATTTGCAAAACTTTTTTTCCAAAAGAAATTAGATTACGTTCCATTGAAATGTAAACTTGCAAACTATGCATAAATGTAAGGCTATATCGTCAATCACTTTTTTAATAGACCTATAGATTCCCTCTTTTCCTAACAGAGAATTTACCATATCAATGATCAACTCTTTATTGTTCTCCTAATGACTTGGATTTTTATTTATACTGTCTTTAAAAGCCTTATTAACCAAATTTCTCTCCTTTTGTCCACTTCAATGTCTAATCTGGATTTTTTCTAAGAACATTCAAGGTGTGAATCTGTAATTTAAAACAACACCTTCGAAGTATTTATAGGGGAGTCGGAGGGAAAGAGAGAAAGGTTTTTTGTTTAAGTGCATGATAAACACCTTTCTGGTTATTTATATGTTCTGAAGACTGGCCTTTAGAAAGATAGAAAAGGTGAAAAAAGTGAAAAAGTGAAGTTTAAGGTCACCCTATCAAAATTAACCTTGAAATAACTCAACTGTATGTATACAAATGGTGTGTAAAAATAACGACGTTTCAACAAAAAATGAAGGGTTAAAACATCCAGGTATAAAAAAGATATTCTTCTATTTAAAACAATATAAATAACCTTTCAGAAGTATCAAGCAAAATATTTATACAGCATGATTCTAAGAGAAAAGGAGAATGCAAATGCATTATTCAGATTAGCAGAGATACAATCAATCTGGCAAATCAGTAGGAGACCTAAGAAAAATTCTGGTCTATTTATAGTAAGGACTCCAGAGCAAGCTCTGCTCTTTTATATGAAGCAGCAAAATTACAACTGCAGAACAAGCACTTTGTGGATCTACGGCACTTGGCAAGAGATAGAAACTGGTTCAAGGCCAAAAAATAACACCAAAGGTGCTGCTGTTGGGAAAAAAGGGAAAAAGCAAAAGGCAGTGAGGTACAAAAAGTGCAAAAGCATAGGTAACCTCTGAAACCAAAGCATAGGGAATGAAGTCGGGATGGAAATGAAGTTAAAATGGGCAGGCATGGGACAGTTTTCTGGATAAAGCAATAGAAAACCAAACAGCCATGCAGCGTATTTCCAACAGCAAGTAAATAAAATTCTCATGGGCAAGGAGCCACAGTATTTTCAATCAGCAGTGAACTGCTGATATTCTGTAAAAAGATGAGGGACGCTAGTCTATAAAATTCTGGTTTCCAGGTGTTGTTTTGCCTGAAACAGTGTGCTAATGAAATGGGAGGCTGTTGGCTGAGCTGAAAGCAAGTCTGAAACTGCAGAAGTCACAGCCTACATGCATACAGAAGGGGTTGTTCCTGATTCCACTAGACCTCATACATTAAAAGTGGGGCAGAATTAGCACAAAATAATTAGATGAGCATGGTACCATCCCAGCTTCTGCTAATGAATGTTTCCAGTGCAGAAGAAACCATATAAACCTGCCCTTCATCCTTCCCAAATGGGGTAAACAGATACATTAACCAAAATGTAATTATTTTCGGGAATCTAGAAATGCAGCTAAAATATGCGTGCTCATAGTCTTGTTGCCACTGCCCTCTTTGAGGTGAGTCCCAAATACAGAGTGCGTGGGTTAAAACTGCAAGGAGGAGAGATGTTCTGATAGGATATCCAATTCAGCATTGTGGAATACTAAAGGTATCAATGCATTAGGGTGTATTAAGCTGAGTATTTAAGAGAGTAACAGTCCAAAAACTGTTACTGCAGTGAGGATTTTTGTGACAGACCAAAAATGTTGCTGATGAGAATTTTAGGTTAAAAAAAGTTTTCACTTTTGACCAGAAAGTTTCTTTTGCAGCTTCTTTTTATGGATTTCTTTCTCGTTTCCTGAAAAACAAGTAGAATTCTTAGGAACGTGGTTTTATATTTAGAGTCCCTACAATGCAAAAATAGAATTCCTAAATTCCAGTGAACTAAACCCAGAAAGAGTTATTTTTTGTCTGTCAGCCCAGAAAAACATACGGCTGATCATATGATGTCTACTCTCATCACCCAGCTGAAGTATGCCCAGAATTTTGCAAACCAATCTCTCTCAAGTTTTTTCAACCTATTTGGTTTTATTGTATCCTTAGATAGGAAATTTGTGTGGCTCTGGTGCTAGAAACAATCAGAACTACGGCTCCACTAGGAAACTCTAATCCTCACAAATCAGTTTCCATTACCCATATTTTTGTGAAAGCTTAATCAGTCGAGTAAAAAATTTGGAAAAAAATTTACCTTGTACTAACATCAAAAAGGTAAATGACTTTCAAGTTTTATCACCAATATTAAAATAGAAAATAAATCCCTAATTTGTTCCCCCAAGAGTAGTCTTGGCTCCCCAGGTCACAGTTTAAAGCACTGGATCAGATGACAACTTTTACTGGTTTTACCTAAACCTCAAAAGGGAGGA
The DNA here is from genome assembly GCA_013400975.1 of Atrichornis clamosus. Taxonomy (NCBI): domain Eukaryota; kingdom Metazoa; phylum Chordata; class Aves; order Passeriformes; family Menuridae; genus Atrichornis; species Atrichornis clamosus. The sequence goes on from WBMZ01000785.1 coordinate 17,184, forward strand.
AATACATTTTACTCCTTAGGTTTCAAGAAGGAATTGAATGTCTCAAGCATGTATATCCCCTTTAAAACTACACAGACCTTTACCTTCATGGCAGGAAATGCCACGTTTTCCCTTCTTTTTTTTGCCCCTTCCATTTTTCTTTTGGAATTAATGAATGTTTTTATTTCTTGTGTGCTTCCTGTATTTGAGCAGTAGGGAAGCAAGCCTCCTGACCTAAGAAATTTACTGCTTTTTTGTTTACATGAACATTACTAATGTGTAAGTGACATGGGTGCATGCTAGGCAATTCTGAGCTGAGCACACACTATGCAGCTTAGACATATGTTAGTCTGGTACAATTTGAAACACAATGGAACAAAGTCTGCATGCAAAAATGGATTTCTGACAGGATTTGTAGCTCTGGTTCAAAAATACCCCATAGGGTATGAGCTTCATTTAAAGATCACTTTGAAGTATTGATTTAATAGAACTAAATACATGTCTAAATATACAAATTTTCTTTAAAGGCTTGCTGAATTTATGCCTTTAATGAATAAAAGGCATGAATATCCAGGAAGAAGTTATAAATTGCAATTGCGTAGTGTGCAGGGAATGATGAAAGATACTGTGATGAAGACATGAAGTTGTTTGCACATTAGTGCGATAAAACACATGATCAATGCGAGGCATAATTTTGCAAGTCATTGATAGTAAATTCTGAATTTGGTATGGTACTACATGAAGGACCACAAATCCAGATTCAGAGTGAGTCATGTAGCCAGCTAACCTGATGATCATGCAACTTGTTTTATGTTGAGTGTGATTTGTTACTGTCTCATCTAATGAGACAGAACACAAAGCATGCTCCACTGCTGTTTGTCCCAGGACAACTTTTGTCAGTCTTCTACACCAAATTGTGTGTTTTGACTTTTGTGTGTTCCTCCATGTGCAGCACATGTCTGCCTTAGAGATTCTATTGATTTGTTTTTAAGATATGCCTAGTTATTTCTACCTTCCAAAAAAAATTAGAGGAAAAGAGATTTAGTATTTAGATGAAGATAGATGCATTTTTAAATACCCCACACTAACTGCACGGTGTTTTCTGCTCTCTATATACTTTTACATATCTTAAGCTTTTATTGTGTTAAAACAATTTCACTGAAGTAAAATTAATTGTTTTTCTTTTTTTTTTAAGTTGTAGATTTTGGATGATCAAGTGAAACTGCTGCTTTGGCAGTCCAGACCTCTGGTTATTATCAGAATTCACATTATGTGTGAAGAAAATTAATTGTTCAATTCTGGACTAAATACTCTCTGCTGACATGTTTTCCTGTCACTCTTTAGAAGAACAAGCACATGTAATTTCTTCTTATAGATTTCATTTTAAATTTCACTTCTTCAAGGAAAAGCTTAATTTAGAAAATCTGACTCTGTATAAGAGTTGTTAAATAAAGCATTGTCTGTATGATGTGTGTCTCTGCTTTTTATTATACTGAAATCAAGGGCAAGACAGGCAGTTGTAAGAGAACAAATTCTCACTGACATGATTTTCTGTTACTATAGACTTGTGCAGTTTGACCTTGACCATAATGGAAAACCTTTTCCAAGCTAATTATTTCTCTTGGTAGACCTTACACTTCAAGTTTTTCCAAAGTCAATTGCAGTATGGAATGTCAAATACTCCATTGAAATAAAAGTTGCATATCAAAGGTATTTTAGTCGCTTTTTTTAATCTATTGTCCTTTTTGACAACTATCCTAATACTGAAAATCTGGTGAATGTGTGACCTTTCACGCTGAATTCCTGGCTTCTTACCTTTAATCAGTTATCATCTTTCTGCTGGTTAATGTGATATTGTGGTAAACTGGTTATTACCAAAAGAGACAAAATATCTCCGTAACCACTGGAGTCACTCAAATCACTCTTCTTTGATACTTGGTCCATAATAGCATTTTGAGAGCTTTTATTAGTCCTATATTTCATTAGAAGGATTAAATATTTTAGTGATCGGTTCATCACCACAAATTTCCCATTGGCTTAGATTTATCAACAGATTTGCTTGGTATCAGGCTTTTTCTGCATGTGTCATTTCTTTGTGGTGTGAGAAACATTTATGGGATGTTTAATTTCCATTACAACGTAATAGTTTCTTTGATGCTAATCTACAAATTGCTCTTGGAAACATTGTTATACTCTTTCTTCTTTTTGTTCTCACTGAAAAGAGGGCTTTTTCTTTGTTTCTTCTTAGAAACTATTATTTTTGTGAACCAAGTTCTTAGAAATGGGAATTGACATAGTATTTTTCTATCATTACTTTCAGTACTTGCTTCAGATTCCTTGCTGCTGTTATCCATTTCATTTTGATTCTTTCCCAGTTCCATTGTTTCAAATTTTGTTTTTCCTATAATTCTATGTTTCTTCACCTACACAGTACAGTTCCCTGATAATCAGCTACTCTTATAGCTGCATCTGTGATGCTATTGTACTGAAGAGATTGTGTCAGTTTAACATTGATCTTTTACGTTGAAACCAGCTTCTATGTATTCTTCAATTGGACTCAAAATTGCTACTGTATGTTCAATATAAACTTTTTGCTATCAATTGTCTTTATTTTTCTGGTGGATATTTGATAATTGATCTTCAGTTAAACCACATACAATTTATGCTAATCCAAATTTCACATCTTCTGTGCTCTATGAAGTGGATATGCACATTCTTCAAAGCTGGACATACATGGGTTTTTCTTCCCTTTCTCGGGGTATTTTGAAGATTTCCAAATTATTTGAGATATCTCTATGTAGGAATACTGGTCTGCTGGTTGTGTCCTGATAACAAACAGAAGTTAGGGTTTCTTTCACTGCTGTACTGGAGAGAAAAGGCCACAGAAATCATGCATTCCTAACTGTATGTCAAACAGCAGAACAGTGATGCCTGGGGTCCATAAGTAATTATGATTTTGATTGTAGTAGGCTTTTAGTTTGAAAATGTACATTATTGAAAATCTCGTTTGGGTTTTTTTGGCTGTTGTTTGATTCATAGCCTGTGGTTATATCTCTATTGCTGAGAGCAACATGGGTTGAGAGACTCCAGTTGGCTCTGAACAAGGGAGATGTTGGAAATTTCCTAGCTGTAGTGTGAGGGATCCACACTGACTCCATGAACTTGCTAAAAAACAGAGCGGAACTGCCAGTGGAAAGGTGTGACATTTCAGTAGCTGAAATACTGTGATATCGCTACATCAGGATACAGCACACAATAAGCAACAGCATTTACCCTGCTTTAGTTTTCTTCTCTCTGAGTTCTAATATAGTTTTTCAGCCATTATTATATTATTTAATCAATTTAATTTTTGTTTTAGGGATTTTTAGGGATTCTTCAAATGATTATGTTCCTTTATTACAAGAGCTTCAAAGTTGCATGCATTCATTATTTTTCTTTCATAACTTGCTACTGCCACAGAAAAAATTTGCACAGACACTTCTCTTCCCCCCTCCTACCCTTCTCTTCCTTTCCCCTAGCAGAAATTCAAGCCCTGGTAGGGTCTCCAAGGCTTACTTTCATGAAGTAGTGAGAGACTGCAGAAATAGAAAGGCTAAAGTGAAAAAGAATTTTTATTATTATTTAATATTTCCCTTCTCTCCTCAAAAATCTCTTCTTAGCTTACAAACAGTGTTATCAACATAAATTACCAAAGGGTTGCCAAGGCAACAGCTAAAGTAGCCAAAGTCCTGCACAGAAGAAAATCAAGCAAAAAAATCCTTAAATTAGAAAATAACTGAGAGTGGTTCCTGGTAATGCTATAGCCATTCAAGAGGCTCACATTTTCCTCTTGAAAGCAACTGAATCATACAAATGCTCCCCAAAAATGTGATTATGATCACATAATTGACTGAATGAAGCAGAGTAGAGGCAATGTACTTTCACATTTGTGAGTGTAAAGAAAGCAGGGCTGTACATATTTTTAAATTAAAAAAAAAATGAATCTGTCATGAGTTTGTTTTGCCTAACTTAAATCACCTCTGAATAATTAAGTAATTAAATGTAAATAATTTCAGAGGGTATTCCTCACATGCAATGTCATACATTCAGTGTTTTCAAAATATCATTTTCCTGGGAGCCTTGAAAACCAAATCATGTTGAAAAAGCTGCTAGTGCAGAGGAAATATTGTGGTCATTTATTCAAGATACAATGCCTTGCTATTGCTTATACTTCTGTTTCATTTAGGAGCTGTTGTCATAAGTTGGAGCTTTACTGTGTTGGAAGGAGCATCACCATGGAAGCCAGATGATCCCAAGCTCCTACTCTCTTTCTGACTGTTTATTTCAGCAATGTGCATTTCTATAGCACCTCCTTAGACCACAGGTTACAGTATTAAGATCTATTTTGCAGCAGAAACTGAAGTTGAAGGTGGTTTAATGTTAAAGTGAGTTTGAATGATAAGTGCTTCCCCGGGTGCTCTGCCATGTACAGCTCACACAAGGCTGCCTTCATTCATTCCTATCAAATTCACAGATTAAGAGAACTTTTAAAAATTTAAATCATGTTGTTTTGAAATTCACAGTTTTTAGATAATATGGGATATCAACAGCACCACCAACATGACCACCACACATTTAGTTCTCTACCAGTAGATTAGTTTTGCAAACCTGGAAAACAAAACCTTGCTACGTAACATTTATCCCTGTCCCGGGTGCACATCTGAATTTGAACTGATTCAGAGCCTAAAACTTTGAGATTCTACTTCCAATGTAGATTATCTGCCAGCAGTGAAGCTATGGGATTGTTTCAAAGTTAAATTCTAAACAAACCAATATACAGAGAAGAAAAATGATACCTCCATCAGCTGCTGCATGACAAGTTGCTCAATATCAAAACTAATGTGAGAGTGGTTCTGTGAGAGTTCTTCCTGAACTATGGGAATACATATGCTCTCCTAGATTGAAATATTATTTTTTTAACAATATAATACAATGAGATACATGTACAAAATACCTGATAATACAATTAATTAAGAAGGGGTTATTTGTTTCCTCTTCAAGAAGGAGAAGACATATAACTGCTGATTCTTGTGCTGAACAACATAGCAAGTTAATGACACTCATTTTTGATGTTTATCTGTAAACAAAAGATTGTCACCTGGACAATGAAAGTTACACTGTTTTATAGATGTTTTTTCAGATAGAAGTGCCTCAAATTTATCTAAAGTAAAATATTTTATATACAGACAGGAGAACTGTTTATAGTTGTACTTTATGATTTAAATCTAGTCTTTAAAACTGCTTGCTTTTGGATTAAAGAGTTGGATTTTTTACTGACAGAACTAATGTACCCAAACTTATAACTGAGAATTTCTCCAAGGCAACCTTACTATATCTTGAATAAATAATACTTTGAGGTAATCCTGTTACTTAAAATTACCTAGCTCAAGCAAAGCTAGCAAAATAAAATACAAGCTATTTTTAGCATTCAAAAATGCTACATTATCACTGATGTATAGAAAAGGCAGAGATGAAAACGACAGACAAATGCATTCACATAATTATCTTTATTCACTACGTTTAATTGACATTTGGTAGATATATTAAAAAGATCTTTTTTCCCCTCATTCATCTTACTTTCCATTTTTTTCAGACAAGAATAGCTGGGGTTTAATATCTTTTAAGTACATCCTACCCCTCTTGGCTGATAATTGTAACCGTTATGAACAATCTCCTCTTTCCACCTTTAAAGTCCAAATGTCTCACCCTCACCTCTGCCACTGAATTGGAATGGAGAGGAGTGTTGCAGTGACCTGTACCTACCAGACATCTAAATCAGATGTGATGGGAGCATACAAATTGATAACTGTCTGCTCCTGATAGACCTGATAGCAGTGAAACACTTTGGGATAGGGGACCTTTAACCTCTCACCTTTAGTAAACTCCAGCACCATTTCCATCGCTTGAGAAGTTAGACCAAAACATGAACAAAACTATGAAATTTAAATAAATACCAGTTATTCTTAACTTTTAGCTGGTAATACTTATATGAAAACAGCATATTAACTGTGCATTAAATTTTAATACTACACCAGAATTGTTCCCACTCAGTGACTCCTGGGGTGTCTTAATACAGCCTGTTTTCCCTGGAGGAGAAGAAAGGCTTTCAGCCAAAGGAATGACTAAAATCAAAGTTGTGTATGCTTAAAAGAGTGCCAAAGTGGGCAGCAGAAAATGGCTGGATTGAAATGGCTTTTAATGGTGTCTTCTCCCCTTAAATAAGTGGGCCAACTGTTTTTCCTAGTCTGAGTACTCTCTATTTATGAACTGATTAAAACTGTTGATTAAGTCTTACCTCATAGCAGCAAGTGTAGTAATTTTTGACCGTGAAGGTTTGGGGCGGGTTTAACACATATTTGGTATTGTTGGAGAATAGCAAACACCTTAGACTAAACGTTTGCTCCTGGTCCAGTCTTTCATGGCTCTTTCTTTGCTTGTCAAAGACACACATTTTCCTTCCGATTGCTGCTTGCTGATGTAATTTATTTAAGCTCTCATTCAATCATTTGTATTTAGTAGAACTGAGTGGGATAGGTATGTATGCAGTTAAAACTTATAATTATTATTGTAGAGACAAAAGAAAAAGAGGTCTAAAAGAAACTAAATAAATGAATAAATGAATAAAAACTCAAGAGTGCAATTTCTGAGGAAGAACCAGAAAAGGTGCAAGTTGTATCTTTTCAAACACATTTAGCCCCTCTTAATCTGAGCATATTTTATATATCTCAGATGAACAAGGAAGTAATTGGTAAGAGCCAGCAGTTACAACTGATTTAAACTGGTAAAGAAATGTTACAGTTGACATAGTCCATTATTGCCCATAAAAGTTATGTTCTGCCTGAATCATAAGATAAGCCCACCTTTTTCTGCTGGATATCTCTGGTATGGTTTCAGCCTGGTGAGGATGGTTTGCAAAAATGAGACTGAAAGCAAGAAGTCACCAACCTGACAGAGAAGCCCTTGAACGTGGTCGTTTGTGTGATAGTTACAGTGGGAAGCCTTTGACGTATAAGTCACATTCCCAATTGTTTAAAATCTAGTAAGTGGAAAGCATAAAGGAATGTGTCAAAACCAATGATCTGATTTCAGAGCAGACATTAAAAGTTGAAAATGTGAAAACATGAGTTCAATTGAAGGAAGTGATGGAAGGATTGGCATAAGTTTGTTGTGTGTTAGATCACATAGCCTGTTTTTGCACTACAACAAGTGATATCAGGCAACTGCAGAACAGACACAAAAGCTTTGGGATTCAATCTATCATTCAACATTTTTGTTTGAAATGAGATTGTTCTTTTATTTTTATCTTTAGCTTTGAAAATCTTTGGAAAATCAACTCTTTGCAGGTTCCCTTTTATCAGTTCCAGATATGAAATGAATGAAACTCTGCCATTCCTGGTCTTCCACTTGAAAAATATCTGGGTGGCAAGCTGCTCTACAAGTTTTACCCAAAGACCCAGGAAAAAAACAAAAACAAAAACAAAACCAAAACCTTTTCAATTCTCTTGGACTGAAGGAAAAATGATCTAGTGTGCAATTTGTCATGTATTAATGGATTAATTAACATTTACTTAGTTACCTTTACTTATAAACAGTCCCCAGGCACACTAATAAATTTATGTATGACTTAATTTCTTTTCAAATTCTTTTCTAAGTGCAAAGTTGAATAACTACCGAGGAAGTGTTTGAAGATACACTGATCTGAAAATGAACAAAGTTCACAAAAATTTAGGTTGTTATCATAGCTGTCAGAAGCTGAGCCTAATACGATAACAGTAGGAAATAGGAAGCATACAGAGTAGTGTAGCAACATCAGAAACTACTCACCAGTAACAAAGACTCAACTTGGAGCTGCCTTTAAGCATTAGCTCTAAGGGTCAGCTTAAACCACCCCAAAGACAACCTGTGCATCACACTGACTCTTCCTTGGGTGCAGAAAGGACTCTCTGTCACATCTCCAGTCATGTCAGACTCACTGTACGTGCAGAGTAGAGTCCTCTGCATCTTGGTGAAATTCTGCATGATGGTCCCAGGAGTTTCCAAGTGGCTGAGCTGATCCTGACCTCTATTTCTACACATACTTCCCCTTTATTTCTCATCTTTAACATCACCCTTTCCACTGTGGATTATTATTGTTTGGAGTGAAGTCATAGATCAGCAGGAATTAATCAGGAAAGATTATAGGTCCAAGCAAAGAAGGAAGATGTGCCAATATCCTCATGCACTGAAATTCATTATTTCCTAAAACCACTAGAAATTTCAAAAAACTCTCATGACAAGGTTCCTGTGAAATTAAATTTCAATAAAAATGTAGGCAAAATCTCAGCAGTTTATACATTTGTTTAGTTCTAATAGCAGACATTTTTTATCTAGAAAAGGGAATCCTGATTTAATATTTTGAGGGGTGTAAGCTCTGCTGCTAAAATTGTTGTTTCTCTACTGTGAAATTTTATAGCAATTCATTCTGGTTTAGAAGAAAAAAAAAGGTCATAAACTGCAGTTTCACTGCAACAAATTTGTTAAATGAAACTAATAGAAAAGAAGTACAATTAGCTAAGAGCTTTAAATCAAATTCCAGAACTTGGCAGACTTCCCATTACCCAAAACAAAGTGCTGCACTGAGAAGAATTCATTACAAAATTTGACAAGGACCTCAGAATGGTTGCTAACACAGGGCCAGTAAATTATTTGGTATCAATCCCACAGTCAGACAAAGAAAAAAATTGTATACTTACTACAAACCACTGACATTAAAATATAAGACATTGCTTTTCTGTAGTTGTTAGTGTTTACACTCTCATGCTGTAATGGCTCACTGCTTGAGCAATCTCACAGGAACGGATTGGCAATGGCTTTTGATATTAACCCCTAATTTCTTTTGCAGGGTCTCCATGCATAAAGAGTGGTTACACAAAATTTTTAATTTTGTAGTATATGTCTGTGTACATATATATATATATATATAGACACACACACACACATATATGGGAAGCTGTTACAATTTTTTAATTGATTACAATGTCCTTGTCTAAAAAAACCAAAAGAAACTGACATTTCCATAGATGCAAGAGCTAAGGATGGAGAGATTTCTTCAAGTCTCCAGTGGAATAAGTTAATGTGGCAGCTGGCATGGGCTGGTCTTTGTAAGTCATGTCGGGTATCAGAGCAGCCAAATTACAAAACCGGAGGAGCAGCGTGAGAGTGAACTCCCAGCTGTCAGCTGTTGGGAGCTGCAGGTGCATGGAGAAACTGTTACTCGGGGCATGCTGCAGATGCCCATGGTGGCAGCAGCCCGTGTTTTGGCACTGCATGCAGCTCTGTGAATTGATGCAGAACTGGGTATTTGTTATCCCAGCCCATCATGGGTGGTGTCTGGTGTCACTCATGACAGAGGAAAAAGGGAGAAGCCCAGGAGAGGCACAGAGAAAAACACAGAAGCGAAGGGAAGTCAGCTGCAAAAGCAGATTAAAAGGAATTTTTTTTTTAACTGGAAGTTGATTGGAAGGAACAGCTGGTTTTGTAGTAATATGGAAATGAAGAGTGAAAGCCATAAATTTATTACAAAAGATAGTTGTCAAAGTGACAATTGAACTAAACGTGATGTTGTGAGGGTGTGGCAGGTCACCCCAGGGGAGGATTCAGCAGGCATATACCCTATTCAAAGAGTAACCAGCACGTGGTGGAGACAGTGAGAAGGTAAGTTTTGAGGGAGAGTTACAGAAGATTGGAAATGAAACAGAAAGGGAAAAGAACTGAGGAGCAGGTTGACTTTCCATAATAAGACAAAAGTACTTGAGCTATGGGTAAATATGTAGCAAACAAGGTATGGATGTCCTTCCTCCCAGCCGTATCAATAAACATGAAACACAGGTGAGGCGGTTGGAGCGGTAAAAAACAATCAATGAAAGCTGTTGGAAAGGCAGAGGGAGGGTTTTTTTCAGGTTCAATCTCACCTTGGTCAAAGAAATGTCAAATTTTCAATTTTGAATATGTGTGTGTTTAGCATGCTGTCTCATCAGTAATTAAACATATACAGTGCCATTCAGATTGGAACTCACAAACGGGAACCAGAGCAGCAGCATCTGCTTCTGCTCCGGTGCCAGCAAACTAAGTAAGGTGACAGAACTAGAATGATATTTGCCCCTAAATAAGACATGATTTTACTAGCTTTTAAAAATGCTTGGTGGACCATTGCTATGCTAAAAACCAAAATATGCACAAAAGGTAGAATAAATTACACTGGTCACACAGGAGGCTCACATATTAAGATCTTAAATGAAGTTGATGAAGCAAGCAGCTCTGTGAGTTACAGAAGTGTCTGTGAACAGGTCTCAACCCTAGGACTCATCTGTCTATGTTCCAGTGCCTGGGCTGGTACAATACAACTCTGGTTTTGTTCCCTCCTACTCAGAAAACCTTTATGAAGCTAAAAGAAAGTATGTGAGCTAAACCATGCAAGATAAAAATGTGAAAACACAGAAGGTATTAGAAAACAGAGACTGTAGAAAGCAATAAGACAGAGGAGAGGTGACGCCCAAGGAGCAACCATGAATAACCCTCTCCTTCTCCCTGACAGTAGTGTAGTGAGGGAATGCTCTACTGCTGCTTCAGTGAAATGGCAGCAAATATGTTAATGCTTAGCCTCATAGCTCATTAGTGTTTGTTTCAATGTTGTGTGCAATAGCTAATAAATAATGGCTTTCTCCTAAGCTGCGTATATCCAGTTTCTCTCTATGCAAGGTAAAAATCCAATGAAAGTGACCCAGAGAGAAGGTTAAATCTGGATTGGTGTTTCAGTCCCAACAATAAAATATAATATTGGATCTGTATTACCGGTGACTCAACTAGGAGAGCAACACTAACTGGAATCTACTGAAAGAGATACAGAAGCAGGAAATACAACTGTAATGAGAGACTTTAATTACTCTCTGACAGACTAGACAAATGTTAGATCCGGATGTGAAGCAGAGAAATTTTAGATAACATCAGTGGCTCCAGGAAAGAATAGGAGAGACAGCTGATTAGGAAGCCTGTAGTAGGAAATGCAAAACTGGGCTGGGTTGTAAGTAATGCACAGGTTTGTCTCAAAGTTTTCCAGGCAAAAGGCATCTCTCTAGCACTGCCATTGGAAACCTGCATTTGGAAATACATAAAATTATAATAATAAAGGCCAACAGTCAAATAAACTGGAATGAATACTAACATCAGCAGGTGTTGAATTTACCTGATAGGGACTGTTATAACTCTCACTGTCTTCTGCACTGAAAAGTCCTCCACTGGGTGAAGCTGGTCTTGTGAGCACACAGAGAGGCTTAGCCAATCTCCAAGTCAGCAAAGGTCTTACCATGGGCTTTGCTGGAGGAGGGTCAGGTCCATGATCAGGGTGTCCTGTGCTTTAGGGAGTGTATGGACTGTGTGTCTCCTTGATTTTGGAAAGTATTGGCTCTGATAGAGTGCAGGAGAAAGTATTTAACCCAATAAGAAAGTTGACAGATAAGAGCAAAGGGAAAACCTGATAATCCTTTATGTTCAGTGAAGGCTTGTTGTCTATAGAAAAAAATCCCAAAAACTGGAGAGTGTATTCTATAAAAGCAAAATTTCAAAATGTGAAGTGTGATTGCTCTCAGGCAGGTTTTCATCATACAATTCAGTGTTTCAAAAGAGAGCTAATGTTTCATTTCAGCTCTAAGGCAGGATCTCTGGTCTCCCCTTTCATTCCTTTCCAGCCCCTGTTGGGCAGCCAGTGCACAGAGCAGCATCAGGCATCGCCCTGCTGAAGTCAGCTGGCTGTGCTGCTGCTGCTCAGCTGCATTCTGCAACCACCCCACATCACTCTGCCACTGCCTTCCCCAGGCTGATGCTGCTGCTTCTCCACATAGAGCTGACCTCCCCTTAACGTGAGGCTCCTAGCGTGGCTGTCCCCTCCTGGCAACCAGGGACAGCAGAAGGCAGAGAAAATCAAAAAGGACAAAATATTGAAAGACGTCTGAAGAGATTTTGAAGAAACACTTCAATGTCAGTTTGCTGTACTAACCCAAATATTTGTGAACACAGTTCTAATAGAGTGTGGGCTTAGGCATTCATTATTTGTTTTGCTGGATGGGTCTTACTGACTACAGTTCAATTTTATATAACATCTTTCAGGTCTCTAAATGATTTCTAGTAATAAAAGCCAAAAATCTATAAGCATAAAGAAGAAAGAATTTGGGTGGTGAGTAGGCAGGAAAAGAGGAGATAAATTTTTCAGCTGAAATTTGAAAATTGAGTTGATGAGGCAGAGATAGAGAGAAATGCTTTCTGCAGTATATTTGTGTTACAGGGCAGATATATAAAAAGCTATATGAAAAGAGCTTTTGAAATGTGACAACTATCATGCTTTCCAGGCAGTCAGCTGTCTGACTGTGTTCACATGGGAATCTGTACCCCTTGGAAGCTGAAAAAAAAAGCTGTGTGAACTTGCATAAAGTTGTGCAGTGTAATCTGTTCTGCATCATCTCTGTTTGCTTTACTTGTGTTTTGTAATGACATCCATCATTACAAACCACAGATATTTCTACTTAAATTTTAATTTTTTCTTGATTACATAATTCCTTTCTGTTGGTTGACCACAAGTTGTTATATCACATAGCCAAGAAGAAATTTCGTAGAGAAATCCTGTCTGAATTGATATTAAGGAGCTGTAGTAACCATGTATTCAGTGCCATACGCTGGCAAAGATGATATGCTAATATTATCCGTTTCCAATCATTTCATGCACAGCCACAAATTTTTTCAGGAACTACTTGACAATTTTAAGCTCCTTTATACTGTGTGTTTTACATCTGGGTAGCTGTGCCTGAATCCTCTATTCAGTTGCTGGAAAACGAGGCCAAGCCTCTCCCCAGATTTATGCTCACTCCTAATTATTTGAAGGCCTATCAAGTACTGCTAAAAACACCCTGTCTTTAAAGCTTAAGCTCTGAGCATACTATAATGAACAAGTCTCTGGTTTTTTTACTGTGTAAGAAACCTGACATATTTCTGAACTCTGATACAAAATCAGATAAAATGGGGACAAGGCAGGGTGCCAGGCTGCATGTGTCCTCTCCTTGAACGCAAACTGGTAGAAGACCCATCACTACATGGCAGGGCAGTGGTACAGCTGCCCTTCTCTCCATTACACCTTGACTACCTGGTTACCAAGCAGCTGGCAGGTAAGGCAAGCAGCAATTCCTCATGTGGAGGGAGGGAATTGGAGATGGGCACTGTGCTTTGAATTTAGGAGATCTTGGTGCAGACATGTATAGGAACATGCCAAAGGAGCCAGCATGGATATCTCGCATTCAGGAAGTGAGACCAGGCAGACCTTAATTCAAATTTGTTCTGGATATTTCCAGATTTATCTGATTTTCAGATTTCACTTCTAAGAGTCTTGAAATATTTTACCCTGTCAGCTCCTCATTAATACCCTTTGTTTTTCTTTCCTAGCTTTCAAGGCAGTTTGCAAAGGAAATCTAGTGTTGTCACTTCTACTTTATCTGTAAGGAAACTGAGGCCAAGGGCAAATGCCTGTAGTCATCTGGCAAGCCACTGGTTGAACCAGAAATAGCACCAGAGATCTTGTTTGCAGGCCCAGTCCTGATCTTCTGGTCCATGTTGCCACCCACGTAGATTAAGAACTACACTTTCACAAAAATGAAAGGCTAAATAGTCCACAAGAGCTCTAAAGTTGTGTACCAAATGATCACCTACCAATAAAATAAATGAATGACATGCCCAGGATGTGTGTTATATGTGTAATTCACAAATTTATTATCTGTTTCAGTATGCCAAAAAGGAAGGTAGCAAATAAAAAATAAGCAAATCTTTTCCTGTATTGTAGAGAGGCTTAATAAAATCTGAAGTATGAACACTATGTTTCATATGTAACTGATCATAAAATTCTGTATATATAATCTGTATTACAGAAGAAAATACAACATTCTTTCAGAGAATTAAAAACATATCTCCTGAAAAATTGTATATGCCTCCAAAATGACATACCTGAGCTACTGTTGCTATCTATGTTCACTTGTAATTCAAGAAAATAAAACTGTATTTTTGAAAAAAAGAAGCAGATCCATCTTACAGGATTTTAGTTCAAGGTTCATTGTTTTTCCTATAGAATCTCACACAGCTCAAGGCATTGCAGGTAGTGCTTTTTTCAATACTATTTTTGGTACTTCTGATTTAAAAAATAAATCAACGATCTTTGAATCTTCTATTTCACATAAATTGTATAAGAGTATTTAATTGTCATTTAAACACTGCATTTGCATTTAAAGGTACCAACATTAAATCAGTATTATTCACTTGTTTTTTCCAAAAGCATTTCTGTCGACTTTTAATGATTTTAAAAGGAAAATAAATATACCAAAATTTGTAAATTTTTAAAAATTCAATATATGATACCAACCAGGATAAGCAGCATGTTATCCAGCTTTGGAGTAGCAACTTTGGAGTAATCAACGGCCAACACGCAGGATCATTTCCTGCAGAGCTTGTTTACACCCACTCTTGCGGGGCAAGAGATGAACAAAGTATTTCCTTCCCTTGAGGGGATATATGTCTCTTGCCAAACCTTCACTGAGCAGTATACATGTAAGTGTGCAGAGAAACAGTTCTCATGATGAGCTATTATTATGAATCAAAAGGAACTGCAGAGACAGTACAATGGCAATTGAAGGTTTTTCAGTGGTGCCTCATGTATTTGCACTTCAGAACAGAAACTAAAAACATGAAGTGACGCACAAAAGTGCAGTGAAGTGTCTAAAATATGCACTGACGTTTTAAGAATATGCCCACAGAATATTAAATAAAGGCCCAAGTTCATATTGCTGCTGAGTAGAATGAAATTCTGTTGTGCTTTAGAAGGAATGAATGTCTTGAAGGTTTTTGGGCCCCGAAGCACACACACTAATGAAATGATGATTCCTACAGAGAGATATGGAATATTTTAAAACATGTCAGAAGTTCAGTTTTGGGAAAAAGTGTCTAATTTTTAATAGGATGGTCTAATTTTTAACAGCAGCCTTTCTTATCACCTAATAAACTGCATGCAGCAGTGCAGACAGGAGCTGCTGGTGGATGAGTACTGAAATTTCAAATCTTGCTTTGCTAAAGTTGAGATCTTGATTTTTAATCCCACATTTCTTTCCTGCTTTGATTGTTCCTTGCCAGTTTTATTGTCATATGTTGTCCTGCACTCAATTTTATCCTAGTAAATTCATGTAAACCTGGAAACATTGTCTCCCACTTGATCACAGCTATTTATAGAATAACTAGAGAGTTATTTGGCAGGAATCTTGCCAAAACCAGATATTCTCCAAAGCCATCCCTTGCCACAGCTCAGCAGCTGGAATGGGACAGGGATCACTCTCAGTAGGCAGTTTGCAAGCCATTCACTAGTATGGGCCCTGTGCTAGTACACATTCCCTGAGTCTAATGTGTATATTGATAACAGAATAGTCCCTCAAGCAATTATTTCCAGTTATACCATCTGCTTTTTTTAACTCAATTTCTTTTTTGTGATATTGCAGATCTTGATATTTATGTATTTCTATACAGCCTGTGTCATCTACAAATAACTGTGAGTACAAACAGAGAAATTAGAAACTTCAGAAGAGTTTTTCAGACCTTATATTCCATTCCCCATTATCTTTGCTTGTATCTTTTTTCTTCTTCCTTTTCTCGCATTCATCTCTGTTTCATTTAATTCTTTCTCCGCTTTTCATGATTTTGTGTACTAGTTAATTTTTTACATCTCTTGCATCAGTCTCTTTTGTCTCTCTTGTTTATATTGTCTCCCCTGGCATGACCTTTCATCCCACACTGTGGTTTTTTGCCTGGAGTCCTGGCTATGTTTCATATAGTATGTTTCATGATAAGGAGTATGTTTCATGATTAAGACCCAGTCTTCTCCACACTCTGAGAAAATTTAGATCTTGTTTGCCTTCCTCCACTCCTCGTAACTGCTTTCCATCAGCTTGATTATGGACTTTTCATTTCCTTTCCAAAATTTCCCTTTGCTCTTTTATTAATTTCCTTTATTTTAGCTGAAGTACTGCAGTAATATAATCTCCTGCTTTATGTAAGTTACTTCTCATAACTATTCTTTCTTCCCTTTCATCTCCTGTTTTTCCAGAGTTGCTGTGAACCGTGTCTGCAGACACATGGATTTGGACATTACAAGCTGGGCCCTGCATCAGCTGGCATGGTGACATCCACTTTGGCCCTTGATTCTTCTGCTGCAGCTTGTGCCAGGTGTGACTAGTACTGCATTTTGCCACTCAAAAGCTGGCTGGCAACTGAGCTGCCCTGCTCAGTTTCAGTTTCAGAAAAGACTGAATGCATATCTACGATTTCAAATCTGTAAGGATTTTCATATTGATAAAAATTTTAGAGAAGCCAGAAAGGACTATTAGATGATTTGTGTAAATCTGGTCTATGCTCAAGGCTTGTAGACCTTCCAGAAATGCCACCAAAGAGTGAAAATAACATATTCTGGGCTCCATAGTACAGACCAATGTACTTCTCTCATTATCCTATATTCAGCCTAATGCTAATGTTTGTCTACACTATAGAGAGACATCTGATACAGTTTTCAAAGACATAAAAAGATAAAAAGTCATCTCTTCTCTAGTATACCCTAACTCTTGTGATGCCTTCACCTGCTAGATGAGAGATAGCTATTATTTATTTATTTAGAATTATTTTTACTATATACATGTATACAGATGACAGATCTTTCTGTCATGATATCAAAATGTAAGTGCTTTTTCAGTTGCCTGTCCAGTATAAATGATTCATTCGTTATTTCCAGTCACTAACTTCCATAATGCATATAATCTGGGGTGTTCTTTTAATAAACAAGAAAAAAAGTTAGTTGTTATACTGGATGCACAAAATCTTTTCAGTTTCCAAAGATCAGTAGAATTTTGTGGTAACAACAAAAATTGTAAGTAATGAAAAATATGCTCTTTTGAAAACAAGTATGAAGTGTATTTGCAAGGATCACAAGTAAAAAGGAAAAGAATATGATCTAAAGCTGTTTTCCTAAAATTCAGCTGATGTTCCAAATAATTTTTTTAAGTATTGTCTATTTCAGTATACAAAAAAATACATATGTAAAAGTGAACATGAATCTAACTACATTTGAAATGTATGTCAGACCTGAGAGACTAAAATGACTAAGGTTTACCAAGATTTTAATTTCAAAACTGTTGTAAACCAAACAAGCCATGTGCCCTGGCAGCAAAGAACCCCCCTGAGACTGCATCAGCGGGACTGCAGACAGGAGGCTGAAGGGAGCCATCCCTTCTTATTTGGCACTTGTGACACTCATCCAGAGCGCTGCTCCCTGGTACAAAGAGGATACTGGCACACTGGCGCGTGTCCAGTGAAGGACTACCAGGGTGAGGAAGGGCTGGGGCACATGAAGTACCATGTGATGCTGAGAGAGCTGGATCTTTCCAACTTTAGCAAGAGAAGGGTAAAGGAGACCTCACTGTTGTTTTCTGCTGCTTAATGGTAGGGTGAAGAGGAGACAGAGTGAAATTCTTC
This sequence comes from Atrichornis clamosus, assembly GCA_013400975.1. Lineage (NCBI taxonomy): Eukaryota > Metazoa > Chordata > Aves > Passeriformes > Menuridae > Atrichornis > Atrichornis clamosus. The sequence goes on from WBMZ01000785.1 coordinate 34,779, forward strand.
TCCAAGGCAGCACAGAGGAAAGAAAAGAAGTAAAACACACAAGTTGCAACATGTGAAATTCTTTTAAATACAACGGAAACCTGTTTAACTAAGAGAGTGGTCAGACACAGAACAGGTTGCTCAGGGAAGTTGCAGAAATTGGACATATTGTACATATTCAAATTTGACTGGAGCTGCTTTGAGAAGGTTGAGCTAGACAACCTATACTGATTCCTTACAGGATAAATTATTCCATGATTTCAAGAATATGTAAGTACATTCCTGAGTCAAAATAAATGTGACAACAGGTCGAGGGAGATGATTATCCCACTCTGCTCTGTTCTTGTGAGACCCTGCCTGGAGTGCTGTGTCCATATGTTTATATAATATGAGCTCAATAGAATAAAGTAGCATCAACAAAAAGATTATTAATATTTTGAAAATATGCATATTTCTGCTTTGAATCTCTGCTTCAAAACTTAAAATTAGGGCAGTCCATAAACTCAATGGCTAACATGAAGTATTATAATCTAAACCAAATTCAGCTTCATTGTCTTAAAATGTTGTTCAAATAAGTGTTGTTTGAACATCTGTCATATCATATCTGAGCCAGATGTATTATAAACATGCAGCCACTGAGGAATCCTGTAGAGTTTTTCTGCCACTAGTTATAAGATACAACTCTACACAGACTGAACATGTCCATGTTTATATATCTGTGTGTATACATATGTATATACCAACATTTTCATGATAAAGACAAAACTCTTCTAGAAAACTTCTGAGCTGAAAAAAAATGGCTTGCAAGCTCTCAGTATTTCATATAGAGCTTGGAGAATCATAGATGCATTAACACTGGAAAAGACCTCTAAGATTGTTGAGTCTAACCATTAATGCAGCACTACCAGGTCCACCACTAAACCATGTGCATAAGCACCACAGTCATACACAGAGGATAAAAGTCTTGCAAGAGTCATACATTTTCCACAATTTATCAAGAGTTATGAAATTACATATATTCACTAAAGACATCATTCAATAGACATCATCAAGAAAAATCAATGAGAGATTTGTCAGTGAGTCAGAGCTGTGTCAATTGCTTTTCAGTTTCACTCACGGAAAGGGGGACAAGTGGCCACACAGACTGCCCAAACCTCAGCAGCAAGGCCAAGGTGGAGCCCCATGTTGCCCTGTGTAGTAACACATCACAGATATCACTGTCAAGACTGGGAAAAATTTATGTCAGTTTTCAGTTATGCCCCTTAGCTCCTGACTGTTTTGGATGTTGGCATGATCCCTTCCTAAGTCAAGAGTCCAGGAGTTATTATAGGACAGTACTGAGAGGCCATCCGGTGGTGGACAGGTCCCTCAGACATAGTTTTGCAACTCCCTTTGTAAGAACTTCCTAAATCCCTTAATATGGGATTTACAAAAGGCACATTGGGAAGGAAAATTGCACTGCATGTCCAGCAGACTGAATCCCAGTTACTGCATTCAGAGGATGGAAGTAGAGAGTGGGAGCAAAAAAAGTTTCTTTCCAGTCCTAGTATTTAATCTTAAATCTATTTTTCCTGTAATATGCTTTCTGTTAAATATATAAACTGGAAAGAATTTAGCTAGGAGTTGAATGTAGACATAAATGTATCACTAGCTCAATCTGTCCTAAAAGGAAATTTCATCTTTTTCCTGTTTTTCCACAGAATTTGGAGTCTGTCTATAAGTAACTATGAAAATTCGTAAAGAATATATCAGTATTTGAAGCTCAAGAAATACTCAGATGCTGAAATGTCTAAAAAAAACCCCTAAATATACAGAAATCAAGTTCTGTGAAACAGAAACCAAGTGTGGTAAATGAAGAGCGGCATTTTCTAGATCTTTCACTAAATTTGCCATCTCTATGATTTGCCCTTAAAAGGAGATCTTTATTTTCACCTTCAGTTTGGCGAGGGAGTGGTGTAAACAGTCATCACGATTTCCAAAACCGGTTTCTTCAGGTCTGTAGTGGGGTAAATATACCACATCCCTAGGGAAACAATGCTAGGATTATGCTGGTCCTCTACAAAATTACTCAGATATCTGGCATTATTACAGCTACCTGCAAAAGAGTACAGCTGGTCTTGCTGAAGGAATCCAGACTATTACTAGTCTCCTTTAATAGAAGAAACATCACTTGGATGAAGAAGTGCATTCAAAGTGTCTCTTCCCTACTGTAGCCCCACGGTACAGTGAGTGAATCACTGATTATTATGACCTGATGCAGACAAAAGAGAGATCCATAAAAGAGTAAAATGAAGATGGATATCAGTAGCAGGCTCAGGATCAATATTCAGCATCCCAGGCAGGATCGCCATCTAGTTAATATGTGGACAAGACTTTACTGAAGCTGATGTGCTATTTGGGAAACGTGCTGCAATGTTACAATTTTTCTGTGTTCAAAATTAAGGGGAGTGGGAACCAGTGGATGGATGCCTGTTTGTTGAAAATATAACATTAACACGTGATATTGGAAAATTGTATTGCTCTTCAGTAAAAAGCAGACTTGTAGTGGTACAGAAGAGTGTGGCAAAAATCAAAACAGTTGTATGAGGTATAGACTGTCTCAGGAAGATAATTTAATCTTACTATGAGACATAAACATCTGTCAAGCCAGTAACATTGGAAACAGATGCGAGGTCTAAAAAATCCGCTGTAGGATGAACAGCTGGTTTACGTGACATTACTCCAAACACACGTAATGAAACAAGAAAGGTAACCAGAAAAATGAAATGGATGGATTAGGAACAAGGAAAATTCTTACTTCCTGACAGCTGAGAAAAGCATAGGCTTGAGGCAAACAAGATAAAATGGAAAATAAAATTCACTGGGAAGTAGGGCTTTTCATTAACACCAAGAGAATTTCTCCTCCAGCAGAAATATTAAGGCATACCTCAGAAAAAAGTATGGGTTTTATGGGTTTTTTAAGTGGGTACTCTGTTGAGATTCAGAATGGGTCTGTAAAACCTACATTAAACAAAATATCCTGAAGCTTTTTTCATATAGTCAAGTGAAAGACAAAATATTGAATACAACAGGGTGGCTTGGGAACCAAATCCAAGGAGTGCATTAAAACCCGCCCAATTTGAACCTCCTTGTGTCTAATTTACTAAATTTCCATCCCATGCTGATTATATTTACTTCCATGCATTTATATGAGCTGAGATTTTCATATCTTAAAGTCTTTTAGAGAAAATAGAATATCTGTCTCCATGTTTTAAATAGATCATGACATTTCTTTGATTTCTTTTACTTTTTACTTCTAAATAAGCTATGAACCAAACATACAAAGAAGCCCAGACACCAGGGCATATTATTAAAAAAAAAAAAAAAGTTCAATTTTACCAACTTGTTTCAAAAGGTAAGGCTGGAAACCAAAGCTTATGTAGTTCCATGAATTCAGGGGACATAGAAGTTATGTGGTATATCCTCATTTGTTTGCACTCTGACATTATGCTAACCCTTCATAGTTGCACAGGTTCTTAGTTTATTTACTTTGAAGTTGCAGTCTTCTACAGCAGACTGAAGACTGCTAGTCTTTCAGGCACAGGTTGGTGTGCATGAAATGCTGCCTGTTTACGCTAATAGGTATTGCTTTGCCCCTTTGCAAAAAGTCTCTGGCATTTCATAACTTTTAAGTGTTTTATTCTGTACCCTTAATAACCTTCTTTAAAGTTAGGTTTCTGTGTGTAATAGCTATATTCAGCAGCAGGAATAAATGTTAGCAGTTTAGGGAGCCCCTCCAGGCTCTAGGGTTGCAGAAAAATGTAATAATAAAGCATGAAGTCCTTGCTTCTATCACTGACCGCTCCTTAAAGATTTTACAGTTGTGTATTTACACACACATCTGCATTGGGATGTCACCCTACAGCATTGCTACCTTAAGTTCCTAAAAACCAAAGGAGTTTTGGCAGACAAACTCTCAGTTGTTTTCTACACTGCAGTTTATAAATGATAGCTAAAACAAAAGCAAATCTGTTTTCCATAGACCTAAAATTTTTAACTGGAGGCTGCATGCTATCAAATAACATTCTTTTGGGTCTGTAACTTTAAATATTTTGAAGACTAAGCAAAAAATTATGTGGTATACTACAGGGAATACTCTCTGTTTAAATTATATTGAAAGTATATTTTTGTAATTAATAGGTTAAAGAATATGACAGATATGTTGTAACTATGTGAAAAGTAGCATTAGAAAAACCCAAATCTCAGAAGCAAAATTACTCTTAAGTGCACAGTTGTTACTTACTCTGACATGAATTAACATCATCATGGGGAAAATTAAGCCAAATGGAGTTTCTAAACTCCATTGTTTCATTAAATTAATTTAATCTATTTCATAGCTCTCTACAACAGATGTAAATAATTGATTAAAGGTATTATAGGTTGTCATTACATGGAAGATTTACGGAACCCAGAGGATTTATCAATGATTTTTCTCCTTGCATATGTTTTGATTTTAGGTTTAGACATATATAAATTAAGAACTTTTAACAGAATACAGACAATGGAGGCTGCTGTCCAGTGCCAGAATCAGAAGCCAGGGGCACAAATTGAAATATGAGAGCTTCCATCTAAGCATCAGGAAACACTTCTTACTGTGAGGGTGACTGAGAGCTGGCACAGGCTGCCCAGGGAGGTTGTGGAGTCTCCATCCTTGGAGATATTCAAAATCTAAATTGACATCTAAACATGGACCTGGGAAATTGGTCCTAGGTGACCCTAACTGAGCAGGGGGATTGGACCAGGTGCAGTCCAGAGGTTTTTACCAAACTCAACCAGTCAGCAAATCTGTGATTCTATGAAATCATATAAAAAACAGCAATTCCATGACTGCATTAAAAAAAAAAAGAAAGAAGAAGAAGAAGATAACTTCATAATTTCTATAATTCAGTTCAATTCTGGCCATTTTAACTCAGAAATAATAATCACTGAAATTAAAAATAGAGGAAAAATAATGACAGTAATGGAGAAATTGTGGATGCAAGGGTCAAAATGATTCTATGATTCAAACCAGAGTGAAAACATACATGAAGATAGTAGTAATGGGTTTGTTATTTATATTTTCATATACTACAGGATCTGAGTTCTCAGGCACCTATTTACATGATGTAGAGGACATTGTTCCGTCAAGTATAAATTCAGGCTCAGGACATGCACTGCAACTGTTGTAGCCTTAAGTGAACTAAACAACTTTAGGAAAACAACTTGGATAACTACAAAAAACATGGCTGATATTGCCATAGTTAGGTAGAAGTTAAATTAAGAAAAAGCAGTTAGATACTACACACATATATGTATAGTATGTATGAATGTATGTATTTTTATATGTATAATATGCAGGTATAATACATATGCAGAAATGTATATCTTCTCCTTTTGACTTTTCAGGAATTCTAATGAAATCTGAGGACCTTCAAGCAAAAAAAGTATACAGGCCAAAGAATATAATAAGGTTATCTTGAAGCAAACTAAATCATAAGTAAAATAGAATGTCTTCAAAGAATATCAATATGTATCTCAAAAAAGCATACTCTAATGGGTGGCCCAGGGGTGACACAATTATCTAAAAAAAGAGAATTGAATAAGGTGAACAGATCATATAAGAAAATACACACTCATGGATAGCCTTCAGAATGTATCAAGTTAAAGGGAACAGAAAATTTATATGGGAAAACTAATTGATTTTGTATCAGAATCACATAACTTAATCACTTGAGAAATTGTCAGTGTTGACCACCAATCAACACGTGTAGCTGTTCCTAGGTTGGGTGCAAGACTGCAACAAATCCAGATGAGTTGTGCGGATGCTCCTTTCCTTCAGAGCACTTTGATATCTTGTACCATACTGCTATTTATGTAAGTTTTGTCTTACAAGAATTGAAATTAATTATACCTAAGTGTTTGATCTGAAGTGATGTTGGTGACATTGGATTGTTCTTGTTACCTGTCCTTGCAGCATTAATTTAGGACACAACACAGCAAGCTATAAGGATAAACCCTGTATTTTAGCCCTGTGAACTGTAAGATGGCATCTTCCCAAAACTTCTATGCTCTTCCTGTGGTTTCACAACAGCTGGTATACCTGAATTGCCCATATTACCTGACTGCTGATTAATTTTAGTCTTTGTTACAGTCTAAAGATATGCAGGGTACCCAAATACTCTGCTGAGAGTCAAATGCCATCTTAACATTCAGTCACTTGATTACATTTTTTTAACAAAATATGCAAAACTTGTTTTACATATGAGATAATCAATGGAAGAATAAAACCAACAACATTTCATTGTCAGAGTGAAGATGGACTTGGGCTTGACTAAGCCTTGGATGAAAGAGTATGTGGGAATTCTCCATGAAGTCATTGTAAGAATACTTAAGAACCTAAACTGTGAAAATCATAGGAGTAGAATAGCTGTGGTATACAACGAAACATGCAGCAGCTGAAGCAAATTGACAGAAAAACACCAGTGGAGAAGGTACCACTATCTACTAGAAAATTTCTTGTCCTTAAAATAATTAGAAGTAGAAAACACAATGGAATTAATTTTTTCAGTCATTCCACCTGCCTTTACAAACAAGCTCTTTAAAGATAGATTCTTTAAAAAAATTAAAAATGTATAAAATAAATAGGAATTCCTGTATATCATCAATCTTCTAGGTGATGTAAATTTATTTTTAAATCAGAATAAATAAAATTTAACTTACAAATTCACTGTATGGCTTGTTGCACATTCTCTGTCTATGTCTTACAGATATGATAATTTCACTTGCAAGTTAACAAATAAAAGAGAATTTCCTGAAAATCTATAGATTGGAAAGCTCTTTTGAGATACCAGCATTTGAAAGGGATGGATAAATGTGTTTTTTCATTTAAAGTGTACCTATGTGTTTTGACCTTTAACTGACTGATGCTTAAATATTGAATTAAAAATATAAAGGGCAAAATTCTCACAGCTCAGTACAGTGGACACTGACAAGAACAATTAGGTTTTTTATTTCCACATACCATAATACAACTGAGCATCACTGACAAGACCATCATCTGTCCTCAAGGAGAAAAATGGTGCCTTTAAGTTCAAAAATTGTATGTAGAATAATAAGATAAATATCCGTAAGACTGATTCATGGTTTCTTTTCAGAGTTTGTTTTTTATATAAATTTAATAATCTACTGTATGTAATCAGCTTTAAGCCATCCAGATTGAGTTTATCTACTCTTTACCCAGTGCTCTGTAGGGACTCATGGCCAGCAGCTCTTTAATGTGAAAAGGGCGGCTAAGCGTGGATGCCAAACCCACTTTCCTCTGCTGTTTGAATTGAAGGAGTCATGCTTTCTCTTCTTCTTCTGGGTTAACAAAGGTTTTTTCCTTTGATGTGAGACTTGGTACGAGGAGGTTCAAACAACCTTACTCTGCCTGATTCACCTGCTGGTTATGGCACTTCATCATAAGTGGAAAATATGGATTCAAATTCCTGAAGCTGAGAGGTTATAAAACCTAAACTTCCTACTAGTGCGTGTTGCCGCAGCCTCTAGAGCACAGTAATTATAGACAAGGAGTAAAAAGAATTAGATGAACCCATTTGCTGGTCTCTCTCTTGAGACTCATATGCTACCCATATTTGCAGTACTGCAGTTTTGCTCTGACTCCCGGGCCTTATTTACCAGAGTAGCAGAGAGAGAAAAGCTGCACAAGGTCTCTGGAGATGTAAATGGGAGCCAAAACGTAACAGAGGAAGGGGGATGGAAAGGTCACATAGGACCCCCACCAGCAGAATAGCCCCCCTCGCACCCACCAAAAAGGCAGCCTCCAGCTATGTGCCCAGTGAGAACTGGGGAGGGAAGGAAAGGGAGGAAAGCAAGCTCAGCACCCTCCTCCTTCCCACTCCATTAATATCAGGATATTTTTGTGCCCACAGCTGTGTTACTATACTTGCACTTTCTTCTGTTGAGTCTAGGGAGAGACACATCTCCTGGGACATGGAAAATTTGTCATGTACAATTAGCAGAAACATCAAAAATTAAATTGCACTGATTTGGAAAATGACAAAGATTAAACTGCTCAGTTTTGGAAAAGAAATATGAATAAAGTGTCACATATATAATTTTTGGTAAAAGTTTTGAGACTAGACCTTCATTCTGAACCTTACTCTTTGATACAAATTTATCTTTGGAGTTAAAGATAGTCCTTGTGAGTCTATTCCAACTCAGGACACTCTATGATTCTATGACATCTTCCAAATGCTGCCTTTATGTCTTCCTTATTATTTTCCACTTACTCAGAAAGTCCATACTATGTTTTAAATACCACTTCAGTAAAGATTTGCATAACAGTATATGCATCATTAAGTATGAAAAGAACATTTGTGAAAAAGCATATTAGTATATCCAGATCCTGTTTTACAGTACCATGAAGTGTATTCCATTGTAAGTTGTACCCACAACTCAGTCTGTTGCCCTAACTATGAATTGCCATCATATTGACTACAAACCACATCCCAGTAATTCAAGAATACAGTCTTTTAGGGAGAGAAGTAAATTGATAATTATTGTATGTATAATTTGATATTTGAAATTTCAATCACATATGAAGCTATAAGCACATTTTATAAGCTTGTTAATGTAAGGAGCACTCATGGGTATCCTTAGAACTCATACTAATGCTGTTAGATTTCTAAATTAAGGACCTAGGTGATTGTTTTCTTTCAAAAGGTACTTGTGTGTACCTGTCACCAGGCTCCATTCATAAACCTGTCCTGGACTATTTATAGTTTTCCATCTTTTTAATTATGCCATACATTTAATAGTAATTTTCACATAGTTATCAAGACAGTAGGTCTCAGAAAAATTAATAATCTTGAAGGAAAGTCTCCACAAACCTTAAACATTTGACCACTGATTAAAAGATTTTATAGTGCAGAAAAAAGGCAGAAAATAGAGTGGAATGAGAATTATACCACATAGAAATGAACATGGATACAAGTATACAGATTACGATCATGCTTGTATATTCATAGATGTATATATATAAATATGCATACATCTATGTACATGCATACATTCTCACTTTCTGTGAGTTATAAGGTTGATGTACTATTCATGCAAAAATATAACTCTCATTCTAGAACCTGAAGTAGTGGATTTATTGATAATGAACTGTTATTACTGCACATCCTTGCATTTAACTATAGAGAATCCTTTCAATGGCTAAAAGAAAAAAAATATATCTGTGGAAGAGGCAGAAAATGGTTACTACGGTGAAACAACCACAATGTGAAAGGAATCGCTCATTTTCTGTATGATAACATCCTTTGTCTTCCATTGGACCAACCTTCAGTTCATGGTTGACCCATTTTTGACAGAATTTCACATCACAGAATATTTGAAAGGCCTGAAAGGCATTTTAACTGCAAGTTCTGCATCACGAGACATTTCCACAGTACTATAAAAATGAGAGAGAATATAGGCAAGCAGCATGAAGCCTAATGCTTGTCATTTATCTACAAGACTTACCCTACAGAATTCAGGATCTTTCTTCAATTTGACAAACGCTTAGTTTCTGTCAAAGAGAGGAATAGGTTTTCTGCAACAGCTAGGACCACTTTTATCTTTTACATGTAAACACGAACAAAAAAACATACTGAAAAACAATTCATTGCACTGAAGTGCGGCTGAGAGGTTAAAATTATCTCTTTTTTTTTCAAGGTCAATATTTGTTGTTATCTTGCAGAAAATGCTAAATTCAACATAAGTTCCATGTCAAAGCTCTGTACTTCTGAAGTGCAAGCAACCTGTCAAACAAAGAGCATCACACAGGAATAAGCAGTGCCTGGTTGTATTGCATCTGCATTTTGCTTACCTGTCTTTACTTCAGCCAGATTCCCTTTTAAATTCCTTTCTAAAGCAAATTGGTTCAACCCCAGATTTTCTGTTAAGGATGTTTTAAGATGAGATGCTATTACTTCAAGCTGGATTTTACTTTTTTTTTATTATGAAACCAAGAACAGGCACTGGAGCATTTAATAATCTATCCTCTATTTACAAATCTTTCAACTTGCATTATCCCTTTCTGGAAGATAGAGAAAACATGGACTCTTGATACTAATAAAAATTTCACATCACTATTAACTTGATGTTAAAAATGCTTTTCTTTACTCTGTTTCTCTTTTTAACTGGATTAGTCCTGGCTGGGTAACTAATTTTAAAATATCTTTGAAGTGTGAACATAATATTGCCTCATATTAGTTAAATATTTTAAATATCTAAAAATGACTGAGAACATTAATCCTATAATACATTCACTTCTGTGATCTTTTAATGTGAGAAGCTGATGTGTTTAATCCCTGTGAACCATGCTGAACAATTATTCAAATCTTTACTTGTACTTTTTGCAAATCATAAAAATAGATTTAATGTAAACATGGGGTGACTTCTGATTTTGGTTACTAATTGCTCATTATGTTAATAAGACGCACTTGAGAAGTAGCCCAGCTCCTCCACCCCCAATGTATATTTGAAAACAAAGAAAAAGATTGTAATTTTAGAAACTATTTGAAACCCAAACTGAGGTGTGAATTGACAAGATTCTAATTCAAATGAATGACTAATCAATCCTTACAGCTGCCAGTGGTCTGAAGTATGTTTTAAGCAAACAAAGTTTAATCAAACACATTGAGGTAAAGACTGAGACCGGAACCGTTATGATTAAATAACATATTTCTCTGTAAGTTTTCAGTCTGGAGGTAAAAATAATAAGAACCTTTTTTGCAAATATACTTTGCTATAGTGACACAAAATGTATTTCAGTTTCATGAAGATGTTTTGAGATCTTAATTTAAAATATCAGTTCTACCTCTCAGAAGTTTTTTCATTAAGAGCTTAGTCTAGGATTGCAAACTATAACTGTCATTAACAAGTTGCTCACGACCAGTTTTTCTAAGTTGTGCCAACTGGCATTTTGGAAGATATGGTGATGACAGCTGAGCAAAGACTTTTGGTCAGACACAATCTAGACCTGAAGAAGTGTATCTGCTCTACAAGTTTCTTAGCCTGTCCTCAGCTGTTGCCATTTGATATACCTGCTCATTTAGCAGCCTGTCAGCAAGTCTGCCTAAAATCCCAAAATTCTGCAAGTCCTGGGAGAAAAAAGCCCCTACCCCTGAGCTTTCTAGTTTGAAGTCTAAGATCTCTTCATTTTTGTCTGGTGGTTAAAAGAGTGAAACTAATGGCATAATGTTTCATTTCTTAGAATTTTTAAAATACGTGTCATAGGGAAACCAAGCAAAAGCTATCCAGTCACTTAAATCAAATGCTGACAGTGGTTTGCATCAGTCCTGTACCCTAATTCAACTACTGCAGATGCAGAACAAAAGGCAAAATAAATACTGACTATAACTTAATGTAAATTGAATATTGGATGAAGTTTGTTCCCATTTAACTTTAATGGACTTCTAAATTCCTTTATAAAATGCTAAAATAGGATTCGTCTTCCCTAATGATAATTATCTGAAAACATAATGATTAAAAAACATAGTATATCTAGATGTGCTAGTTTCCTATATAGTAAATGGAAAGGAATAAGCACTTCTGAGAAAAAATTCCTCCTGTCCTAAGATATGTAGGACGTTGCCCTATGTTTTTCTGCTTCACTGCAACATTTTTTCCTAGTTTTCAAACTACTGGAAAATTAATTGGAATTAGTTTTGTCTTGGTGAAGCATGAACATCCTACAACAGGTTTTGAGATTCTGTTTTAATAATCATGCACGTATTATTTGTATTAATTGCAATGAAATTTGAAATTATCTTGTGAGATCCATTGGTGACATTTTTGAGACTGTCACAGAAGCTTATTCTTGAAATGGTTGGATTTTGCTGTATGTCACATAGTCATACAAAATGAAAGATTCATCACACTAATGAAGATGGTCCAATGGAGAATGCATTTAACTAATCATAATTCAGGAATCTAATTGCCCATAGGCATGTGGGTGAAAGTGGAAGAGTCAGTAATGCAAACAGTCTTGTGATGACAGGATGATTTGTCTGATGTTAAATGACTGGAAATTTACCTTCTTTACAGATCAAGAGTAAGGTCTAAAAACATAGGAATAGTGGCATTAGTAACTTTGAACTAATATTTCTGACATAAGTTCTGTCCCTACAATACTTTAAACAATACAGCAGAAACCTTGCCAGTGGTGTGGATAGGTGTGTGTGTCTACTGTGTGGACTTCCCCCATATTCATCTTTCAGGATTAGACTACTTTTTCCCTTTTTTTTCCTCTCTTTTTTCCTTTTTTTTTTTTCTTTATGACTATCAGATGACAAATCATGGATCCCATGAATTCTTCTTCAGCTATATTTGTCTACACACAAAGTAAAACTTTTTCCATAATTTATATCAAGATTAAAAAAAAAAAGAAATCTTCCTGCTGGAAACTTTTCTGATGTTACAATAAAAGTGACAGGAGTGATGGGCATTTATTTTAATTCTGTATGATTAAACAATTGCAGAAAATGTGACAAAAATGAAAACCATATCTAACAGCTTCTAAGACAGCTGTTATTTCGTTTCAAGGCGATTTAAGCCCTATGCATGATGAAATTGTCTTACCATACCTGCAGAAACAGCAGAAGGGATCAGTCCAACACAGCTGAAATAAATACTGATGGAAATTATGAAAGTTATTTAATCTTTAAAGAGCTGAAGTAGTTTTCGTGTAAGTTCATTAGCCATTGACAATTTCAGGTAAAGATTTAGCTTTAATTAACACTGATGAAATAGTTAGAACCTTATTAATATGTCTGGGGAATATTATCTGAAAGGGTAAAACAGCTATCTAGAAGTCATGAGCAGATAAAACCTTATCATAATTAACCAGTTCCAGCCATTTCTTCTTTGTATTAACCCAACAACACTACAGTAAGTAATGACATAGTAGACAGAGTAATATGGAGCTGCATTCCTGGCACAGTTTCATTAATACTTTTTAATTCAACTTCTAAAACAATGTAGTTATTAATTTTTTTCAATACTGATATATACAATTTGTATATTATACATAGTGTACACATGTGTATAAAGGCTATTGATGTAATTAGGGTTTAATTATTAATTTCATATTAAACATATAAAGTAAATAAAGGAAATATTATTCTGAAATATGAATCCTGCACGAAATAGAAATCATTAAATATTTGAGGTGTCAGGAAGTGATTACTTTGGTTCGTGCCAAAATTCACAGAGGCATAGTAGGGTCCTTTATTATTCTCAAATTTTCCAGATAGACCCTGGGTAGCTTCATAGCAGAGGTGATAGGAAATAAAAGTGTGAAGTTTCACAGGGTCACTGAGAAGAGGAAACCTCAAGAACTTGCTGAATAAAATTAACATTTTAGTACTTTAACCTTGTCCCATGTAGAAGACTTCAGATTCAGGGGAACGCTATTGGTATGTTAAAAGATAATTGCTCCACGGAGACAGATATTGCAATCCTCTTTCAAAATGGTCCAATTTTCTGATCTTACTGTACTTAAATGAAAAATCCTTATTACATTAATTTAACAAAATTACAGATTTCTGTGTAAAACCCATCCCTTTTTCTTCAGTAACATTTAATAAGTTCATTTCAGAAATGTTTGAAGTGCCTATTTTTATTTAGATTATTTATTATTTTGAAAATGTTCATATAAAATGAAATGTGTTCAACATTATTTAATATCGTGTTCAACATAATTTATTTAATAACATCATTTATTTAATATCTCTTTTTTTACCCATGGAATAATCTTTTTGGTCACAGAGACAAAGGTATTATTTTTTTTTAATAATACTTATCAACATATAAACCAAGTAATATCCTATTATAAGGAATAACAACAGATTTTTGTCATATATTTGTTTCTATTTTTAGACATGTATAGCAAAACAGTAAGTCTATGAAGTAGATTATTGTAAATATGTACAAGCACTGCAATTTATCGACAAGGATACTCTTGTCATGCACACTGGTAGGTTATACTGCACATTTATTTCTGAAGTTCGCCCTAGTGTATATACTATTGACGAGAAAAGAAATCTTTCATTATTAAGAGGTTTAAAATAATCTTTTAATATAATGTGTTTGGAGGCTAAATATACCATCATTAGTACAAGGAATTACAAATGTGCATCTCTACACATGCTTCTGAGCTTGCACCCTGCCTGTGATTTACATCAATAAAGTCTGAGGGCACGCCAAGCTTACATGTACGTGTATAGATGCACAGGCCGTGTATGCACACATACGTGTATGACACACACGTAAATGAAGTTGTAGACCATGGGTTTCTAATATAAACAGACAGCACATATGTTCAATATCTTTTAAAGAGAAATTCAAATGAATCACTGCAGCATCTAAGTGTCTGCCATTTTTTTGGCAGTCCCACCAGCAGCCTGAAGTTACAGAAGATTACAAAGCAGTGACAGTGAAGCTGGTAGGAGGCTACCCTAAACTGTACGTTGTCACAGACAAGGGGCCTGCAGATGTCTACCATAGGACAGGAAAGTTGTCTTCTAAAACAATTAATTCTTACAGTGAAGACCAGGGAATTTCAAGCTCTCTCTCACAGTATTCTTATCATCTGCTCTCCATGATGGTCCCTTACAGTCTCCTAATGGATTTTATGTCGTGTTAAAAGTCCAAGTTCACTGTTTTTCCCAGAATATGTATTTGTTCCTTACATTAATAATTTCTGGAATTCTGATACATAGGATGAATGGGAAAATATATGTAAGATTATAATGGAAAACTGTATTGAGATCCAATAAAATACGGATAGTTAAGCATTTTACAGCTATAGTTTTGTTTTCCAAGAAAATTTCTACACAGGTACAAAGTAATTTTCTTTTGAAAATTTCTTCCTAAGTTTTCCACGTCTTAAGCTTGACATTTATGCAGCAAGGTATATATTCAGCTAAAAATATGCTAAAGATAAGCCTTCGGGTATGTCTGAATTCAGTCCATTTGCATATGGATTCTATTGATAGCATAGTAATACTGGTTAAACTTTAAAGCTACTAAGGAAACAGTATATTTATTGACAATTTATTTTGTGAGCTTCTGAAGGAGTGTGAAGGATGAGCATTTCCAGTCTGAAGACAAAACCACCATGTCTGGTGCTGGAAAGTAAATAGAATGTAGGAGTTAGCGTTACAAGTATGCATTCAGGTAGAGCAAGACTTATGGTCTAAGGTGTGGGCAGGAGGTAGCATCATCAATTTGCCAACGATTGTGTTCATATTATTCTACATCTCTTCCAAGCCTTACCAGTCTGCCTACTCATTGTATTTCAGTGTTATAATACACACAGTGCATCTTGCGTTTACTGTAACAATATACACAAAGAAGATAGCCCTCTTTGCTTTCCTCACAACTACACACAAGTTTTTGTAAATCAATGCAACCTAAATCTAAAGTTTTAGTGGAGATTCACATTTTGTTATTTGGACGATCCTGCTTAGGGGGTAAAGTAATGTGCTTAGAATTATGGAGTGTAATTTGTTTAAAGTGTCTGAGCTGGGGACTGCATTGATTTAAACAAAGTCTATTTAAAAACAAACCAACTCAATGACTTTGTGCCTGGGTCACCCTAGAATCCTAAATTCTTATATAAAGTATCAACCTATTTCTTCATTCCAAGAACACACCAGTTTCCTCACACGTCAAAAGAAGTAAGATTGATTGGAATCTAACATGTTGCTATTGCTACACTTGTTTTCAAAAATGTGGTACAGACTGTTGCTGAAAAAAATGTTACCCTCTCCTCTCCATTGTACACTAAGGACAAACCAGATTCATCACATGCCCTCAGATTTTTCTTTTCTTTTCAGAATGTGGTTCACTTGAAATCACCTCTGAGTCCCTCATGGTTATTTTTCATTCTCTTAAGTCTGATGTTTTAGCTCTTTGTGATGCATCACACCCAGTTATGTCCTTACGACCAATGTGACCAGGCAGAATTATCAGGGCAATGACTTGTGAGCCTGGGAAGTCTAAATACAAAACTAGTGCAGACATCACCCTAATTTCCTGAGGATGTAAACAGAAGAGGTTGTAAGAAGCAATATAATTGTTTTAATCATTTAATCTATTGCTTTAATCAAAATATCTCCTCCTAAATAGCAAGAAAACAACTTTTGTTGAATTACCTAGTTACTATCAGTGATAGGTTAAACAAGCATTGATTATCTCTCCTTAATAATAAATTATTACATACATTTGAGATTTTGCAATGGTTTTTGGCAAATCTCGTTCAGTCCTAATGTTATAAAAGTACATCTCTCCAAGCTTAAATGAAAATTGTACTGACTATACTATAATGATTTACAGAACGACACAATGATTCACTGAAAAAAAGAGCCTTGTGTTATGTGTTTGGCATGCATCTCTTCATGTACACTGATTATCCATAGTTCTATATCTATTAGAAAATGCAGACAGTCGTGCTGCAATTAAACACTGCACTGAAAAAGAAAATGCAGCATTTAGTTAGTGAAAACCCCGAGCTACCTCTGCTCCAGATGTAACAACTCTGAAAGTGTCATTACTTCCTCCTGAATTTTTCTTTCCACATGCACAGAGAAACACACCCATGTACCAAGATGAATAGAGAGCTCTTATGCAAAAACAAGAGCTTTGAGACACATTTTTGAAAGCACCAAAGTGAATAAGGCCTAAAGACAAAGGTTCATATTCTGCAACACTTTTAAGGTGTTGTTGATCCTTCCCGCCTGCCGTGTCTGATTTAGGATGCTGCTGCCTCAGAGACCTCAGCACAAGTATTTGAGGGGCTGGGCTCTCAACCAAGTCAGGCTCAACTTTACATCTGAACCAGATGATTAATAAACTCTATACCTTATGAAAAGAACAATCCTAATTCCCTTGGGTATATTTTGTCTATGGAAAAGAGTTCTTGGAAAGCAGAGGGAGAAAAGTTATTTTAAACACCACTGTCACTGAAAAATTGCATGTGGAATGACATTACTGTATCCAAAAGCTGATGTGCACAGCTAAAGATCTACCCTTAGGGACATTTGGGCAACTAGAGGCAAAACTTTGCAACGTGCCACTAGGTATCCACTGATATTTTCGGGTTACTAAGCACCTTTACAAAATCTGCCTTGTTTTGGTAATGGAAGTATATGACACTTAAGCTCACCCACCAATGAGTAGTCAGACATCTCCTGTCTATTTCAGATGGTTTTAGATCAGGGCTACATTTCCTGGCAAAGTTTGACTTTGATGGCTAGCTTGAAGTTCTACCTTCATATTATGGAGTCAGACTTTGTCCCGTAGAAGCTGGCATATATTAGACTCGCACTGTAATTTGTCATGGTTAAAATTATAGCATAAGCTCTGAATATTCCCTAGTGTCCAGTTGTTTTAATGTAAATAAAAATTGCTAATACAAAAATATATCTCTATTTCTGCAATAAAGCTCTTCTTTCAAAGTCTTACTTTCAATAAGCTTGAGATACCCTTTTTCACACTAATCTTTCAAATTTGAATATATTTTCTGGTGAAAAAATTAATAAAATGTTATTTGCACTGGATATATTAAATATAATGTGTCTGGAATTTAAAAAAACATCAAGAGAACTTATAGTATCTTAATCAGTTTGACATTTACTTAGGAAATCTAGTATTTTGTAGTTTAACACGATAACAATGGAAAGCAAAACGCAAGTTCTGCTGGGCTTCTCGTGTTAGAAATAAAGCTGTGAAGCTGTACTTGAACGTGCTGAGGTGAGACTGTGCTTGTCATGCCCACCTTGCAGGACACACTGGGGAACAGTCTGATCCTGCCATATCTACAGTGCTCATTTTGGCCGTATGCTACATAATGTGAGTGTTTCTGGGAGAGCAGCTTTTCAGGAATACCTGCTCCACAGTTCTGTTACATGTCCCCCGTGGCCCACAGGCATTCACATGGTGTCCGGCTTGTCAAGACACTGCTGGACTGGTGAGTCCAGCCATCACCTTCCATCAGCTGCTCTGTCACTATGGAAGGTGCCAGCTCCTAGGTCACCAATGACAGACATGCCTGAGATCCTCATATCTCTGTGATGAGCAGACACTGTCTCCAGATTCCCTGCCACCTCTCCAAGGCTTTGGTGCAGCCCAGTGTGGGTTGTTTGAAGCCTGCCCTGGGATCGGACTGGAGCAGGAGTGATCCATTTTCTCAAGAGCACACTGTGACAGGACCCAGTGAAGTGTTCATCTTCTGGCCTGCTCCTCATGGGTGGCATGGCTCCTGGAGCACTGGAGATCCAGCAGTCTTCCAGAAGGCGCGGGACAGACAAGCCTGCTTGGGCCACAATGGGTTGCAAAGTGCCACAGGACTGAGGGAAAGAGTCTATTATCATCACAGGCTTTGGAGGAATATAAACCTGTGTGAAATAAAGCATGTTCTCAGATGAGTGACATAAGTAATTGAACTACATCAAAAAGGCACTGTACTGTTAGTCAGAAAAATTATTCTGGCTCCTATGTTTAGACAAGAATGTTTAATCATGAAATGTGTTTCTGTGTGGTCGTCCATTACTGATGTCAAAAATGAATGCCTGAAGTTAAACAATTCCCCCTTTTATTTGAAAACTTTGAATTACTTAGTTTCTCTGCTTAAGAAAACTAAGATCAAATTAATCAGCATCCATATATACTTACTGCATTAATTATCTGCTGGTACTATATTGGAAGCTATTTCTGTTCATAGCGCCACACTAAACAGAGTCAATTATGTGTTTTATGCAGTTCTATTAAAAAATCATCTTCCTAATCTTCTATAAGTCTGTACTTCAAGTGATTTCTGAACTTACGAAGTTTATTAATTTGGAGCCTTTTCAGAACTCTTAATCCACATACTTATCTACATATTAACTTCAAATGTTGTGAGGATCCAGACACCGGTCTTGAAACCTTGAATTCTGGGTTCTGAGATATTTAAAGAAAAACAGTTGATTTGACTGCCTAGATAAATTCTGACTCAGCAGAATTTGCACAATATACTAGAGCACACAGAATAAAAATCTTATTTTTTAAACTATTATTTTTGAATCTTTGAATGTACCTTGTGCTGGTGTTTGTATAAATATGCTTTTCTCTAGCTTAACTGTTTGGTTTAGCATCTGACTTGCTATACAGTAGTTATATATATCAGTGTATAATATATGTACAAACTCCTTTACATTTCTAGTTTAGAACATTCAGTCATGTAGTGATATAAAAAAATTCCATGATTGCCCCCCAAAACTGTTGTGTCTTGTTTGGGCAAAAAGACAGAAAAGCTTTTCAATGGCATTTTTCTGTCTTTCTACTTTTGTATTAAAATTGCTTGTACAACATTATTTTATATTTATCCTTTTTCCTATCTCATATAATTTCCAAACAAATTCCTTTGTGGTTAGGAATAGCATTGTAGTCATCATTTAAGAGACAACACTGTAGGTTTCCATGTCACAACATTCTTGCTTAATGGTTTGCAGAAGCAATACAATACAATAAATTAATTATGAGAAGTTACTTTTGGGAGTAGAACACAAAGTTTCCTAAATAACTCCATTAGCTGGAGCCATCAGTGTGTCTTTGTAGTATTCAATCAATGCAGACTTCCTCTCATTCTATTTCCTCTTATCAATCACTATAATTGATAACTCTAGCCTTTTTAACTTGATAGACTCCTTCTTTATCTCTTGTGTATTTTGTGCACCCTTGCAGTTCTTCTAAACCCCAAAAGCAAAAAAAATCAGAAATAACTAAAAATATAGGTAGTTCTTTGAATATCTACATACATTTTATTAGAATTCAGACAGGTTAGTTTGAAAATCTATATCTGTGGTGCTTTCTTCTCTCTTGTTCTTTATGGAGGAGACAATTTTCATCTTTAGTCTCACCTGCATCTGCTCACCCAAGAGGGCTAAATTGGTTCAGAGTGTTTGTCACTGTGTTTCTTCAGCGTTCATCTCTAATAGGTGCATGAATAGAATAGAATAGAATAGAATAGAATAGAATAGAATAGAATAGAATAGAATAGAATAGAATATGCTGAGTTGAAGGGACCTACAGGGATCATCGAGTCCAGCTCTGGGCCCTGCACAGCACCATCCCCAAGAGTCACACCATGTGCCTGAGAGTGTTGCCCGAACATTACTTGAACCCTGTCAGGCTGGTGCTGCGGCCACTTTCCTGGGGAGCCTGTTCCTGTGCCCAACCACCCTCTGGGTGAAGAACCTTCCTCCACAGGGACAGATTTTTCCATGTTTCTTTTTACCTAGCAAGATCTTAATTTTAACTTCTCAGTCATCAAATATTACCTTACTCTTCTGTGCATGCAACTAAATATATTTCAACTACCTTTTTCTTTCTTGAAGAGAGAATTCTGCCTTTTCTGGTCTAACAGCAGCAATGTCTCTTGCACTGGTAGAGTTTATTGTGGTTGTATATAACATATCTACAGACAACATTTATCACGTTAAAAAAACCCAAACCCACACATAAAAAAACAATTTAGGCAAACCAAATTTTTTCTTAAGATTCACCAGATCTGAAGATATGTTCCTGAAAATTGCCAGATGGTTATCAGGTGACAGCACATTTTTGTCTTTCTTGCAATAGAAAAAACATAGATAGGCAACTTGGGCTGAAACCCACACTTTTAGGTGGCTGAAATTACATGCAGGCCTCTTTCCCTTCTGTTCAAAGATATAAATTCAAAGTGTACTGAAGTTAATGCACTTGCAGCTGTGAAAAGTACCTACACAGCAGGGGATTAGACAAAAAATCCCAGTCAGTCACTCCATAAGGTTCAGCACAGGCTCAGGAATCCACTGAAATAGGACTTACTTGATCCAATGTCATTTAAGCCTGCAATACTTCAGAATTAAATAGCATCGGATCAAGTAATACTTTATGGATTCAGTGGACTTGATGCAGACTTTTGATCTGCCAAAATACATGAAACCAGAAAATGTGGGTTTGGATGTCTGTCTGGGAGTTCAGTGCTGGTTTATTAGTACTGAAAACTGCATTTCACACCATCCTACCTTTGAACCGGTTTTCATTTTATGTAATCTCTTTTTTTCCTTTTTTTTCAGAGGCTGACCCTCGGTAATTAATAGCAATTTTCTGCTAACTAGCACACCAGCTTCATTAACTCAACTGGAATTAATGCAATCTCTCAGTTACTTAACCTGGACCTTCTCCTGCTAGCACAAAAGTAAAATTAGTTTAATTAACTGGATTTGTTATACACAAAATAACAGAAGAAAATGTTTCCTGCAGTTTATAATTATGCAAGCAGAAAAGAAGAGTTTTTTTAAGAGGTTAATATTGACTATCACACCAAAGTGCAATTCCATAGGTAATGGAAAATTGTGGAAAAAATGAGTTAATTTTCAGGTTCCAGCAAGGCCTGCAAGAGAAAATGCATGAGGACTGAAGAAGAGAAATAAAAACATCCACTGCAAATAATATATTAAGTTAGGAAATAAAAAATAAAAAATATAAATATTTCAAATAAGGGTTATTAGTTTAGTTTTCTTGGAAACCAATACATAAAGGGTAATAATGAACATGGTTAAGACAAGTATCAGAACAAATTATCTGGTGACTGTGTGAAGGGGAGGAGATTGCCATATCTTAGTCACTGTTCTGAGTGTTGGAGCCTTCATGGTGCAGACCTATTTGCTGCTTGTCACATTTGCTGTTTGGTAGCTATGATATTAACTCAGAATTTACTTTTGCTTTTAAATTCTATTTTGGTTCAACTACTGTATTTCTCACTGTATTTCTTGATATTTTTCAAAGGATTCTAAATATATCCACACATCTCTAGGTATTTTTTTTCCTGGAGTTGTTACATCTCATGCCAAAGTATTGTTTACATTGTACTCTATTTTGGTAGCTATTTCATGCAGGCAGTTCTGATTCTTTCAAATGGTTCTAAAGCTGAATCTTCTGATCCTGCTGTCAGCTAGTGTATATGACCATATTTCCACTGACTTTGATGGGTTTTAGCAATTTTTTGGCTGTTGACAGCGGCAGCTCTTCTATACCGAAAAATACTGTTGATTTGTAAGAGAATTACAAATCTCCAGCACTTACAGAATTGAGTTATCCCTCCGAAAATAACACACTGCTCACTAAAATAATCTTTTTACCTAGTAATGAACACGACAAATAAAATGGCTAAGTATAAGGTGTGGTTTTCATCTGTTTTTAATAGTATATAGAGTATTTTCAAAGAAAGCATAAATAACCTTTTAGAGTAACTATTCTGTTTAGCTTTTAACAATAGAATGTAATTAGAATTGTTGCCTAGCATACTTAATAGCCTGATTTTTGCTTAATCTGTTGCAATGCAATGCACTGATAATAGCAGCTTGGTGTATGTAACATGAGAATCAGGCATGAGAACATCAGTCCATTATTTTCTTCTTCTGATATCTTCTGTAACCGTGCATATTAAACATCACATGTCAATTCACACATCAAATTGGGTTGGCTCATTTAACTATAGATGTTCCTTTCCTTTTTTAAGGACAATTTCTGTATCGGTTACTTACATTAAAAAAAAGGAATCATTTAGAAAAACATGGCTGAAAAATAGCATTTAGTTTAAAAAATGCAGCATTTCATTGGTATACCATGTCATATTTTTGAGCCTGTGTTAGATTTGTGTGGCAAGACTTTGGTACTATGAGGGCAACAGGAGTGGTGTCCGTGAGAAGCTGCCAGGAGCTTCCCCCACATCCCACAGAGCCAGTGCCAGCTGGGTCCAGGATGGACTCGCTGCTGACCATGGCTGAGCCCATCAGCAGTGGTGGTAACCCCTCTGGGATGACGGATTTCAGAAGGGAAAACATTGCTGCACAGCAGCTACCAGGAGAGCGGAGTGAGAACGTGTGAGAGGAACAACTGTGCTGACACCGAGGTCAGGGCAGGAGGCGGCACAGGACGTGCTCCAGGTGCCTGTGCACAGATTCCCCTGCAGCCCGTGGTGAGGCAGGATGTGCCTCTGAGCAGTCCATGCAGGTTCATGAGGGAGCAGAGGCCCACCTGCAGCCAGTGGAGAACTGCCTGCCAGAGCAGGTGGATGCCTAAGAGAGTCTGTGACCCCATGGGAAGCCTGTGCTGAAGCAGCCTGCTGGCAGGACCTGCAGGCCCACGGAGAGAGGAGCCCTCGCTGGAGCAGGTTTGTTGGCAGGACTTATGACCTCATGGAGGACCCACCTCGGCGCAGAGTGATCCCGAAGGACTGCACCCTGTGGAGGCACCCACACTGGAGCAGTTCGTTCAGAACTGCAGCCTGTGGGAAGGACTCCAGTTGGAGAAGTTTGTGGAGGACTGTCTCCTGTGGGAGGCACCCCACACTGGAGTAGAGGAGTGTGAGCCCTCCCCCCGGAGGGGAAAGGCACAGAAGAGAAAACATGTGATGAACTAAGCACAGTCCCCATTCCCTGTCCCCCTGCAAGCTGACAGGGAGAAGGTAAGGGAAATCAGGAGTGAAGTTGAGTCTGAGAAGAAGGGAGGGGTGTGTGGAAGGTGTTTTTAAAGTTTTGTTTTATTTCTCATTATCCTCCTCTTCTTTCCCTGAGCATGTTCTTAAGCAGTGAAATGCAAGACAAATTTTGGCACAAATTTAGACAGAAAAAATTCAAAAGGCAGTTGAGATACTGTTTATGCTTACAAGAAATAGTTAAAATAACACCTATAATATATATAGCTCATATACCATCCAGAAGCAAAGGGTTATTTTAAGCAAAATCCCTAGTTAAATTTGTATTGATTTTTACTACGACAGGTCTTATATTATGGAATTTAACAAGCACATAGTGAAAGTCCTTAGTGTAAGCCTGGGCAACTGGGATTTAATGATGAGATAAATAGGCTATATTCTGTCTAGCTATGACAGCCAAAGAAACTAGTGTTCTACACATCCTTCCTTTTATTCTGATAGGAGCATTGTAAAGCAAACTACTTAAGAAGAATTGAACTGCATATTAAGAGAAAAATCTTTGTGGCTAATGAACTAAACCAAAATAGAAATACTTCATTGTATTTTTAGTACAATAAAATCTTACTACATGCATCTGGTTTTGACAGCCTATTTTACCTATGTAATTTGTTATTATTAGCAAAGATACAAAAGTTATATATGGCCATCAGACAAATGTTTTCTCTGTCAGCTGTTAAATAAATAGGTCTGTCTTTCCTTTGTGTCTCTTTTAAGATAATTAAAATGGTAGGAGGCATTTTTCTGGCTTTAATGTGCATGGTTATATGCATTATTGCTAATTAATAGCATTAAGTGTCTGAGCAGTAGAGAGTGCAAAGTAAACAGGACTCTAAAATCACTAAATCAGGGAATAGAACACATCCAAGCAGAATGAAAACAGCACATTTAAGCTGTTGTTCGTCAGTTGTAAAAATCTTTTTCTGAGACACATCTTTTTAACTACTGGGGGTAAATACCTGTAGGAGAATGTTCCGATGTAATGGTCTCAGTGGCTTACTTAGCATCCTACATTAGTAAGGGACCAATATGACCTCTCTTCAGAGAGGTGAAACTGGCTAGAATGATCCCAGATGGATTGGTGATAAGGAGCTACCAAAATCAAGTTCCAAGGGCTAAATCAGATGTCAAAACATAAAGCATCAATTGAAACCTGTGCTCAGCACTCAAAACCGGAAGGAGCTATTAGCTACAGGTAATGGTCATAGCAATATGCATTTTACAGCAATAACAAAGGGAAAAAGATGGAAAGGCTATTAAGTGCTGTAGAAAACCATTTGTTGAATAGAATATAAATAATTATTGAGAATTTTCATTTTAGTTTTTGCTTTAGATTTAAAGAATTATAACAAACATTAATCTTCAACCTTAGACATAGGATTTTGAATATTTAATTTATACAAATGTATCTTTGCAATTTCTTCAACTTACATATACGTAAGCACACAGCTAATTTTGTGCCTTCTGAGTTTAGAAAAATTAAAACCAAGGCTCTCAAGACAGCTGGGTCTCTCCTTCCTTCAAGATACTTCCACATGTGGCTCTATATTAAATGTTGCTATTGTCTACAAGAGAGAGTTCAGCTAAAGATCCGCAGAATTTCTGGTTCTTTCACTATTAAACTAAAGGAATATTATCTCAAGTAAATTGACTATGGCCTCCATGGCAGAACATGGATATCAGAGAACTAGTGATATAAAATCGTAATGCAGTAAATATTGGAACACGTTTAACGTACCTGCTTTGTGAAGTTTCATTGAGAGGTTTACTTTCAAAATTAATTGGTAATTCTGAGACATTTCAGCATGGAGGCAGAGACAAAAATTACTTACTTGAAAACTGAGCTAAAATAACCTGTCCTTTCTTGCTCTTTTGCATCCTTCACTAAAATATTTTAGTATCTCTACTTCATGTTCTCCAACCAGGATGTTTTAGCAAATATTGTCAGTGCTGTGTACTTCAAGAGGGTCATCAGCTTCTCTCTTTGTCAGGATAACTTTTAAGAGCCAGTGTGTGTACTTTAAGAACCAGATAATTCAAAAATGCACAAAAAGCTTTAAACCTAATGCCAGATGCAATTCTTCCAGAGAATATATGCTTAGTAGCAATGTAACCGAGGCTTTGTCTCCTAGATAACATTGGGTTTTGATTTCTGGAGCAATATCTTCTCAATTTAAGGCATCAGTACAACCTTTTATTTCTTGTTAATGATATATGTATCTGTAAGAACCAGGTTTCTAAATAGACTATATAATTTGGATTGTATCTATCACTCAGCAGGAATTTCTGTCTCTCATAAAGTGACGTCTAAGTGCACAAAATTCTGTGGCTTTCCCTGTAGACCAATGTCTATCACATAGCAACATCTGCTAAGGATTATGCTACAAAGCTGTCTTCATAATTTTCCTCTCTTCCTCGAGATAGATTCATCCACTTCTGAGAAATGAATCCAACATCTTCACAATCAGGGCTACACTCAAAATTAACAGTTGAAAATATCGTGTTGCAAACAGGCAACTGGCAGGCATTTTGGACAATACTCTGACTAATACAATGGAAAGGGAGACAGTACTAAATATAAATTCTCTGTTATTTGCAAGTACAGATTTTAGCAGATTTTTGGAAGTACAGATTAAAGCAGGCTTCTTAAAAGTTCTAGTACTGCTAAATGCAACATGAATGTCCAAGTGTTAACAACTATGTAGAAAGTTGTTAGTGCCTAGAAAATGTTGTTAACTTGTAAAATATGGAAAACAAAATTTAAAAACAAAACAACAAACAAATCACCACCACCACCACCCTCAACAGTGGAATTAAACTAATCTGGTTCCTTGACTTGTTGGGGGTGTTTTTGTATATTGAGCAGCCCTCAACACAATTACAGTAATAAAAATGACACTTTCATTCTCCTTAAAGATAGCTGGCATCTCATTTCTTGAATGTTTATTATAGATTTACTCCTCAGAACTCAGTCCCTTCCTTCTGTGCACCAGTTGCTTAATTCCATTTTCCTCAAGGGAGTTTTTTGTGGTATACACACATTGGAGCAAAGAGAGTTCTGATTTCAGAGTGCTTGCTATTAAAAGACAGATTTGTTTGCAATTGTTTTGAAATTCAGATAAACACTTCTCTTCACATGCTGAGAATTCATTGTAGGCAGGAAAAAACATGAGTCTGGGTTTGGCATTTACAATAAGTATTTCAGAATTTTGAAATTTTTGGTCATCTACAGAATTATTAAAGTGGTTAAATGAGCTTGCGTGTGACATAGGAGATCTAATTGTTTTACTGTGATATCTACTACTTGAACTAATACCGTAATAAATGTATATATATGCTTTTAACTATCAAAACAGAATTGAATTGAAGGAGAGGTATTTCTGTCAATAAGTCAGTTTTGTCCATGGCCAGATTCAAGAGTCAGTTTAGTGCACAAGAATAGGACTTTGCATTCTTCCATAAAGAAATATTTAACCCACTATTAAACACATTTACACCACCTTCAGGAAGCCCCTGAAAAGACCTCTGCCTCTGGCAGTTATCTGTTCAATAATGACTATAATCTACTGTTGCCTTTATGGCATGTATTTTCCCTGCACAGCGTGTCTCATCATCCTGTGTGAGGAAGTTATAGTGCTAACACATATATATACATGATAAAATGTGTAGTAAAAGTGTACAGAGCTGTGAGCAAGTTTAAGGCAAGAAAAATACAAAAAAACCCCAAAACATATAAATGGTTCAATTTCATCTGCCATTTATTCATTATTGTCCTGGAGTTTCATTCATTTTATAAATAACACTCTTGTGTAAAAGCTAATAACCAAGAATCAGTTGCTAAAATGCTAAGAAAACTTCACTGGAGAATACTAATCACTGAAATACTTTAGTAAACTGTTAACTTTTTTATTGTGAAGAACCAATATTAAAAATTTCTAATGACTATAAAAAAGTGTCACCAGCAGCAACAGCCAAGAATGAAAATCAAAGCAGAACTATCCTTTTGAGAGCTAAATATTTTCAAGAAACCACTCAAAATATAAATGGGAAGAAACAGTGTCAGTATGCAATACCTCTTTGCTAACAAGGTAAATGGAATAAAAATCATATGATATGATCATCCAGAAACTGACAGGGCTACTTCCAATGAAAAGACTGCTGTGCAATCCTTCAGCTGTTAAGGAATGCTTTGATTACAAATTTATGTAGAAGTTATTACATTTCGTTACACCATATGGCAGTAAGGCAGAATACAACATATGGAAATCCAGTCAGGCGAAGGGAAACATTAAAGAAGGAAAAATAAGTGTATTGTGGCACTGTGGATACCTGTATGTAAGGAGTCAATTTGGGTCCCTTGCTGTCCTTGCTAACAAGTACACAGGTATTTTAGCACTGCTCTTACATTTAATGGATTTTTTTGGTACATCTGTCAAGTCCCAGTTTCTTGTGGCACTCACCTCAGGCCATTCAATATCACTGCTCTGGAGACACTGATGGAAAGTTGTTTGATTGCAATATTTTGTCTTTTCTCCTGTTCTGTCTTTTCTCTTTGCTCTCTCCCTCTCCACCGGTAGCAGCTGGCTCTTTTACAGTACTCTTTTTCTAGTCCCTATCCCCACACTCACATGTGCTCTAAAGGTTTGAGGCATTTCAAGCACATGTGTTTTAATGAATGTCTTGTGCATGCGATAAAGCTCGATATATATAATGCTATACTTTAAGGAATTTTATCTTTCTAAGTCAACTGGTTAGATATTTTGCAGGTCTTCTCTACTCAGTCACTGTACAAATAATATTGGGGTTTATTTTAAAATTACATCTGCAAACATTGAAATCTCCACAACCAAAGACTGCTATTTGAAGACCTGTGAATATGAATTTTATTGATGAAAATTGCAACATTTAAACTGACAGTATTAAGAATGCTTACTGAGATATTGGATATAACATGTGATATGTATATGGGTACAGTTCTTGCAGCTATCTTTATTGAAATGGAACGCTGTGCAGCTGCAAAAACCCTGTTAACAGGCCCTTGCATAAGGTAAAAGTTCTTTTCCTGTGCAGCATCATTCTCTATTGAAGGCATTGTAGTGAATACATTATTTGTATTACAATAGTATCCAAAAGTCCATTCACAGACAACAAAGCTTCAGCTCCTGCTGAAGGATTTAATCATGCTCACTCACATGAAGGATGAAATATGGGAAAATGACATAACATATAAACAAAGTGTCAGTAGTGTCAAATGGAATGCATTTGCTCAATTCTCATAATTGTCAAATTCCTTTAAATGCAATTTGAACAAGAAAACAAGAAAAATTAGGAAGTTAGGAAAAAATACATGGAAGAAGAACAAGTTTGCTAAAACTCAGAAAATTTTAGCATAAAGTAATCAGATTATATATATCCTAATCAATTAAGAAAGTGTCCTACTGGACTCAATCTGGAAATAAAATTATGCCCCCGATTCACTTGAACATATAAATATTTGAGCAGCAGAAATCAACCCACAATGAGTGATAAAATAGGGAAACCTGGGCAACAGAAAGAAGATAGGAAGGAGAGAAGGGAGTGTGTGAGGGAGAGGAGAGGAGGGAGCTGAGAAGAAGAAGGAAGTATGGCAGGAACAGACAACAGAAGTGAGGGAGGGAAACAGTCAATTATGGATCATTGTCCTGATAAATACTGCTTTTTTGCCTTTTTTAAAAGCAAAACTTGTACATGGGGCAACTCCTGACTAGACTTTTTGGCGTAAAATTATCCATAGGTGGCAGAGTCCATATTTTCCTTGTATAAGATTTACAGGAACAAGACTTGAAAGCCTATTTCAGCAGCCCAACTTATTCATTCTTACAGTTTGGAGATTAGCCAGTACCTAAGATTGAGCACTATGTGTAGGGATTACCTCACCCAATGTCGACAAGCAGCCAGCACTATTGGTAAAAAGCCACTTCACAACTGCAAAATATTTTTAAGATGAGGAAGGACAACAACTTTAAATCTGAAAGAAGGAATTCCTTTTCTATATTGGCAGAACATAGGTGCCTTTTTTTGAATTTTTTCAAGCTTGAAAGGAGAAACTAATGGTTGTTGCCAGCTCTATATTAAAGAAATGAGAGGGGAAAACATCCAGGATTTATCAGTAATTTTAACAGTTATGGTTTTCCACAAGCATTCAGAGATCTCTTCTTCAGGATTAGGGGAGAAGGTGTACGCACAGCAGCCATCAGTATGGCTGGCACACATGTATATATAGGAAAGCTCATTTTGAATAGAGGAAGCAAGAATACTGAGAGCAAAGACTTTACCATATGTCAAATTGTGAAATAAGGACTCAAGATCCATGATGGCTTTTTACTGTTCTATCTTCCGACTTCTCATCTTTCATTTCTTTAAGTGTACAAATGAATTAGATCAACAGCACTCCAGCTATGTCAACTCAGGCTACAATTACAATTCCCATGTCTATAAAAAGATTTGAGCTTCTAACTGACAATAATTTAAAAAAGAGAAATTAGTTCATGGAGTATTAGTAACTGGGGAATGTAAAGAAGTGAGACAGCTACTGGGGAATCGAAAGATGTGAGACAGCTACAGCCCAAGAGAATGTTTATGTGCTCTCAGATCTCTGAGGAGTTGCATTAGAGTCTGGAGGTAGCCTCCACAGAGTGATTGCTCCTGGCTTTCTGAAGCTGGTGTGTTAGCTTCGCCTGGCTGGGTTCTGGCCAACCATCTGTCAACAGAGCTTGCCTTGTTTAGCCTAGCAGAACAAAAGCTGGGAGAGATATAGTCGCTCTCCATAAACACTTTGGGGATAAACAAGAGAGAAGAACAAGAACTATTTAATCTAAGGGATGATGTTGGCATAAAAATAAGTAGAAACAAACTAGCCGTGAATAAATTTTAGTTGAAATGTAGATGGCCTCCAGCAGAAGTACAGTTGCAAAATAGCCCTTCTACAGCTGTAGGAGTTATAGAGCTGCAGGATTTTCAAACTTGGAGTTTTTTCTGTTTATGAAGAGAATTTTATTATATTGTCTTCAAAATCTAAGTAAAATGATGCCAGCTCTGTACCAAAATCTTCACCACTGATTATTATTCCCATTCATCCTGACACAAAACAGCTGGCTTTGCAAAGTCATATGAATATTAGTTTCATAAGACCATTAAGAGGATGCATTTCTGAACACACAGCTTTGAACTTCTCATAATCTATTTTTTTTTAGCATAAATTCTGGGGAGCAGCTGAAGTGAACTAAGATGACTTTGGTTTCAAGCATGAGTTGTGTCAGGTAAGAGGAACTGCAGTTCTCCTTTCATAACTGGTGATGCTGACACAAGTTAAACACCACAAAAAAGCAGATCCTGTGGTGCTTTAGAGGACCTTCTACACCATATGACCAAGAAATATATGCAATGTGAGCCAAAATACTGACTGTGAGGGACTGGAGTGAAGATGTACATCCCATTAATTTTTTAGGTAAATCCTAAGTCAACTACGTGAAACCTTGACCCAACACAATTGGAAAATTCATGCTTGAGTAAATCTGCAACAAGACAAAAAGCCAAAGCTTAATTTCCTCATGTGTTTTATAATATACCTGGAATCTCTACTTCCAGTTACCAGACTCATTGAGAAGATACTGTGGCTGTGCTTTCTTCATCTCGGAGAAAATTATAACAGATGCAGATCTAAATCTTTCCTGTTCTTGGCACTGGGCTAGAACAGGCGGAAGGAAGTTTTACATTAAGTGATGAAAGCATGAAACAGTTCAAATATTTGGGGTGCTCTGATATAAGCAAATAAAGAATATTTGTGTCCAGAGAGGGGCTGAGCAATTCAGATTTACATAAATAGTAATTATTTTTCATAAGTTTCTGTGACCTTTTATATAGAAATAATTTTAATGCATGAGCTGCATATGAAAAATGCTTTCATACCTTTTTTTATTTACTCAGTAAGGTGGTATGGAAGAACAGAGGACTTGCAGCTTTCATGAAATTAAAATATAAGTGTTCTTCATTTGTTTAAACGTGGTTTTTCACATATCCTTTTCAACTTCTTGTTCTGATCCTGAAAAGGCATTTTCATAGAAAAACTTTGCAGCTCACTAAATTTCTTCTTTTACTTTACATATTGTGACAGTCGTCCTGTAACATTACTTTTCATGTACACATTACACTGTTCTCGATGGAGACAGCAGACACCAGCGTGGTACCGATGCAGACAGCACTGAATGTAGAGAGAAAATGATGGCCAACATTTCCTGGGATGACTTTACCACTTACTGGAAATGTGTAATAGCTCTTCAGAACTTCAGTTTAAGCCAATGTTTCACTTTAGTTATCAAATCAGATATACTCTAGAAAAGTCTCTACCTGCTCTAATACTACTGCTTACTTTTTCAGCTGGCAGGCAAAAGTTACATCGCTGACAGAAATTAAAACTCCAGTTAGAACTCCTAGAAACAGGTAAGAAAGTTGGACCAAAATACTTTCAGCTATGAGTAACTCAATCCAGCACTACTGTTTCTTATCACACTTAAGATATTTGATATTGATCTTCAACCTTGAGTCAAAAAATTGCTCTAATTAAGCACTGTTGACCTCACAAGAGCTAAAAGATTTGGAAACTACATACTTGAAAAGAAGTGAACTTGAATTTATCTATACATTTTCTATTTGGAAATGGAATGGAAATCACTTTTTGTTCTGTTTATTAACATGTAGCTATTTGAACCCATTAATAAAATTTAAAATAGCAGATAGAAAACAGGTGCTTAATGGAGTTAAAGGTGTTCTGTGGAGTCAGTTGAAAATATCTGACATTTCAAAATGACTGATGAAAAGGTCAAAATAATCTTTAGCACTGTTATATGAATCCCACTTTCACCTATTTGTGGATCTCACAAAGATGTTCTCATTTTACATAGTGGTGAGATGCCACTGATGGTACAAGCTTTGGACAACATGCTCTTTGCTAAAAACCTTTTTGTTTTTTGTTTGCAGAGTTATAATGAAATGAAAAAAAAATTGCCGACATTGCATAAACTGTAGTAAAAGATCTTTGCTTTTTGGCCAGAAATTCAGCATTATGAAATAATCCAGACACAGCAGTGGGAGCATGTGACTCTGACTAAAGATGTTTTCCAACACCACTGTCAGAGTCTTGGGAGGGCCAAGGCTCCCCCTAACCTGCCCATGGTGTAGGGCATCATGTGAGATCCCTGGGGGTCCCCAAAACCTGCCCATGACCTAAGACACCATATCAGCTGCCCTGGGTTTTCCTCACCCTGCCCACAGTCCCAGGACCCCAAGTCAACCCCCTCAGGGCCATCACCCCATGCTGCAGTGATTCCGCAGCACAGCGGGTCCCCCTCCAGCCTCGCACAGTCCTGCCCTGCCATGGGGTCCCACTAAGCTGGGCTCACAAGTAGGCCCACGTCCAGCCTGCCCTCAGCCCACTGCCGCCCCTGTGGCCTTGCCCAGCGTCCTGGGGCCATGTGTGCTCCTGGCCTGATGTTGTGGCTGGCCCCAGGACTTACCCGTCGCCATGATCTGGGTGCAGAGCTGCACCTGGCCGAGCCCCTCAGCCTGCCCCGCTCCCTCTCTCGGCTGTGGGGCTGAGCCCTGTCTCCAGGGCCCTGCCCATGCAGCACAGGGACCCCTGGGCATCCTGCTCGCTGGAGCTGCTCTGGCTGCTCCTTGGCAGCTGTTCCTCTCCCTCACCCGAACTGCGTAGGAAAACCGGGAGAATTTACTGCTTGGCAGCTCTTACTTTTTAAATGGAGAAGATATTTTATATAGTCATTAAATAGTTAAGATAGTTTTTGTTCCACATTCCATTTAATCCATATATACAAGCTATATACACGCAAGAAACTGGAAGGGACAAATGCCGTTGCTCAGCAACAAGAAACTGGCAGAAGCTCAAATACTCCACATTTCCAACAGACAATGGCTCTCTGAGCTCACAATCAATAGCATTTGATGCAAAGGAAATGCCCAGTTTATCACACTTGCCATCTAATAACACCTCAAGTGTATTTGTGGCTGGCATACATAAAAACATATCTGAACTCCAGCTGTTTGAATAATGTATTGAAAAATTCACCTTTTTTTTGCTTGAAAGCCAGTTACAACAAATGAGTTTGTTATTTGTAGGTATTCTGTGAATAATTTATGGGAACAAATGTCACTCTATAGGTTATTCAAGAGACTCGGTTTAACTATTCATAAGCCATGCTGTTTAAAGACGACTCAAGTCCATGATAAAATCTGAATTATGCCTCTTCCTTTGTTCCAACAGCCTCTTCCTTTGTGGTTCTTTATATATCACCTTGGTCTTATGAATACACAAAAATGTCCCACACTTTGTTTCTTCTGCCACAACTATCCTTTTCCTGTTTCTTCACTTCCCATCCCTCTTTTTGTTCTTCAAGTTTTCTCTTGACCTTTCCATAATTTCTACTCTCCCCTTAGAGACTACAATTATCTCCTTAGAAGATGAATTTGTGTTATCCCACCCTTCTATGCAGCAAGTTGCTCCTTTGAGGCAGCGAGTTTCTCTCTTGGCACGTGGCAGAGGCAGGCATGGTCCCACAAGCCACCACAAGGGTGGAGCTGGAAGCAGCACCAGCAGACAGGAGCTGTGGAGCTTGGTAAAGTACCAATGCTAGTGCTGGGATACAGCACAGAAAGAGACCTTAAAGAATTTGAATTTCCTGGTGTTGAAAAACTACGATGATGAGAGCTTTATCACAAAATTAGTTTTATTCATTTTCTTCATTTTACTGATAAAAACTTCGGCATCATCTGCTTAATGCTTGTCATCGAGCTATCACCACGCTGTCTGTCCTGCCTCAGACACCTGTCTAAAAAGTAGGAGGATTCCATCTCTATCACTACCTATTTTCTTCATGGAATACAGATGTATCCTAAACAATTAACTTAAATGAGGTGCCTAAACGTAAGAAATTGAAAGTCGGATGAGATTAATCCCCTCCAATTTTCAGAATGGCACCAACAGTCAATTTAAATATTTTTTCCTTCAGAACTCAAAGTACTACTGGGACGAGAGCATATATTTTGGGAAAAAAAACAACCTTGAGTTCCAAATGTTAATTAGCAATTAATCAGAATTGCAGGTACTGAAAAATACATTAGACATGAGGCTGAGAATTCTTTGAGGAATCTTCCTGGAAATTTAGAGTGCTGGAGAATGAGCCTTTGTAAAATGTTCCAGTGGTTAAATGTAGCTTCCTCATCTTATCTGAGATATGCTGAGATTGCCAAGATATGTTTATGTACAAATGTATTGATATATGCTTAATTTAATTCATTCCAGAATAGTGGAAACACTTATGTCAATGAAAGGAAAAACACAGGAGAGTAGAAGCAATCTAGCCTTGTGGGGATTATATTTTAATGTTGTGTGTAAAATTGTTGGAACAAACATGTTAATATTTAAAAGCCACCTTGTTCCTTTTATCTCTGAAAAATATAAGATTTCCATGCCATTCAACTTTTGGTTATTAAATTATCAATATTAGTGATATTATTATCCTGCTAAAATAAATATGCTAAAATAAATACGTCATATATCAAACATATTTTGGCTTGTGGATAAACAGATTGCCTAAAGTATAAGCATATATTTTAAAATTTGCTACCTTCATAAATAGTCTGAAAAATACAAATTATAAAAATCATGTAACCTAAGTTAGCACTTCTTAGTCTTCATTCTTCCTAAGGTTAAAACAAAACTTTGTTTCCTTGCTTTTGTAATGAAAAACCCACATTCATATGTAGACTAGAGGAATTTTTTGCTTTCTTTCACTGAAACAAAATTACATCTGTCTTGAAAAATGTCATTGTTTGCTACATGTGTCTTGAGATTTTGATCCTATATCACTGAAGATATAACCTCAAAGAGGCTAGGTCACAAAAACAGCTGTAAAAAGAACCTTGTGAAGTTATTTTGTTTTCTGGAATGTGTGCCCTTATGGGCTTTTAAAGTCATATTTTCCAGTTTTTATCTACTTCTATAAAGACAGAATGTTTAATAGAGAAGACAAGCAGAGAAAACTTGCATGTGAAAATCTTACTTATCTACAGAAATCCAGGAGATGTTTCTGGAAAAGTAATGTGATTAAACCAGAAAAATTTGAAAGCCATGATTTAGGGAA
Source organism: Atrichornis clamosus (assembly GCA_013400975.1). NCBI lineage: Eukaryota > Metazoa > Chordata > Aves > Passeriformes > Menuridae > Atrichornis > Atrichornis clamosus. Next base: position 70,539 of record WBMZ01000785.1, read on the forward strand.
AGCATGCAGACTTGTCCTTTCAATAATTCTGGCTTCAGGTTCAATGACAAAGTAAAGTTGAACATAATTTGAATCAGGATTAACAATTCTGAGAAAAAACAAAGTGAAGTTGAAGAACATCTCAAAACAAAATGCTGACTTATCTGAAAGTGACACAAAGCTCTTATTGAGATTAGTTTATTTTTCTTTTGAACTTGGAATATTTTTTATTCGTTTACAAGTTTATTAAAAAATAAATTGAATGGTTTTATTTTTGCACTATTGTTCCTGTATTTTTTCTGCTAATACTATCATTTGTATTTTCATTTGAAATTCTATTCTTACGGCCTGCATGACAATACCTTTTAATGAATTTTTAGTTTATGGTAGTTTCTTAAGATTCAGAAATTGAAATGATACCTTTTATTGTGTTGTTCTATCTATTCTTATCTACTTCATTTTTACAGCACTCAATACAGTACATGAGAAACTCACAAGTTACAAACAATTTCTAACAGTATCTTTGTGAACTATAGCAGTGAAATATAACAGTAATATCATCACAGTGAAAAAATAAGGTTCAGATTACATAAAACATTTGAATACATTAAACAGACATTATATTAAGTACTGTTATAATAATACTTGATGTCTGAAAATAAATTAAAGGAATCTTTGAATGAAACACTTTGGACACCTGAGATGACTGGTGCAAACCTGCCAGCACAGTCACCTGACAGGCCCCCGGACTAACTGTGAGGCAGCAGGCACAGACTCCTGCATGGCAAACAGAAAAGAGAAGCGTGCCTTGTGGCTAGTCCTCCTCTCAGATGTGCTTCTGCCATATATGCAAAATATTTTTATGAAAAAACAATCAGTCATACAAATAGGGTACTATTACTGCAATTACTCATTCACAGGGGAATATCCAAACCATCACGGTTCATCCAGGTCCTGCTGTCCATTCACTGTTAAGTTAATTACTGCAGGATGCACAGCTTCAACAGAAAAGATTGAGGCTTTTCTTACACAGCCTCTAAACGAGGTGCTAAATGACTTGTACAGAATCTTAGTTTAGATTTGAATCACTAGAAGTGGAAGAGGATTAACCCAAGGTGTTAACTATAAACCCAGGGCTCTAACCATTAATTTACTAGGTAGAAAAGGTGGTGTGCTGGTATGTTGTAAAATGTCGGGTTTATCATGACTGATTTTTATGTATTACTGGTTGTATTTGTTTGTAAGATAGTGAAAATGCATGACATTAAATTCATTGAAAAGCATGGTCAAAAGAACTGTCACTACCAATGTCAGAAAAGCAATGCTTATGCCTAGACTTCTATTCATTCTCTTTCTTCCTTCTTTTTTTTTTTTTGTGAGCTTTAGTTATCTATTTCAGTAGTAGTTTTTAGAATAATTGTAAAGAATCCGTGGATAAAGCCCAGATCCTTTAGTAAATCAGCAATTGTAATAAACCAAATTTTGCTGGTAGTCTTGGTGAGAAGTCTGTGATGATTGAGGGCTGGTTTTCATAGAAGCAAGCAGATCTGGGAAGTCCAGTACTTTCTTACAAAAAGTTTCCTGTGGCCAACAAAACACTGCAATTACTTGTAAAATCAATAAGAAAAGATAAACCAGAGTTAGAATTTGAGTTGATGCTCGACATTTCAGGTGCAAAGTAGCTCTGATTTGGCTGCTTCCCTGATGATATAAAATATCAACTTCTTTATTAAGAAGTTGATCTAGCTGATTACCAAAGCAACATGCCCATGTTAATGAACCTTGAGAGTTCAGGATTTTCCTCAGAAGCCAGTTATAGATATAATGAAGACCATAGATATGAAATATATAAACTGGCTAAATCGATTGACCCAGAGGCTGTTACTGGACAGATCCCACAAGACGGTTCTTTTAAACAAAATGCTTGACTGATTTTGTTAGGTATTTCTTGCTGCAGAAGACAGTGCATTGCACTTTTTTATTTTTTTTTTGCTTTTTTTTTTGCCTTTTTTTTTTTAAGTGCCTTGTACACTAACCATGTGGAAATAACAGTTGAAGAACATTGTAGTCATAGAGTACCTGTCAGTAATTCTCGATGGTGGAAATTCCCAAGGATGTAGGACAGTAATTTCCCATCATTTGGATCAAATTCTGTTCCTGCTGCTTTCACTGGTAAATTTTGAGTACCTTAACTGGGATTTTTAAATATTAATCTGTAGGCTATTAACAAGCATTAGCATGCTGCAGTTATGCACATAAATATTCAGATTCTCTTCAATAAAACTCCATATTGTTCCATCACTAGCTCTAAAGTATTTACAAATAATTACCTGTGTTAAGGAACATTAACAACTCCAAGAGTTATAGAAGAATTAAGGGAGGCATCATCAGCTTCTTTCATTCAATTTTTCATAATGTTGGTTTCCATGACAACAAAGGAGGCAATTCCACAAATTCAGCAGCTCATTATTTGAGACAGTTTGCTGTTTTCTCTGGAGAAGTGAGACACTTTTTTTTTAAAGCCTCTTGTATGAAATTCATAATTCAGTGGATGAAATCTGAAGGAAACAATAATTAAAGTGGGGCCCCTCTTTCAGTACATGGTATATTTTGTGAAGAACACTTACTGAAACTTATGTGGGTTCTTTCTCCATTCCCAACTCACTGACTTATGTTGCCAATATTTCTTCCCTTGGTTTTCTGTGATAAAATCTGACATAATTTGAACTCTCTCTAAGAAAGAAATACTAAGGTGAGGGAGAATTTGTTTTCCTTTTTTATTTTCCCCCTTAAGCACAACATCCAGAACCCTGCAGTTCTCCAGTGACTGAAAGTACCATCAATCTCAGCCATGTTTGAACTGTCATTATGTCAGGAAATACTTCTTGAAAGTGCAACAAAGCAAGATCCCAAGTCTTTAAGACTTGTTTATTTTTATATGTTACATTTGAGGAATCCACATATAGGAAAGGAATTTGCTAAAGAAGGCCCAAATCAGGCTTGTTATAAACATATAGACAAGGTTTCTTTATCAATGACCTGGCTCTATCACTGGAAAAACAAGCTTTAAGAAAGAGTGTTAGTGTAGTGAAGAATATGGCATGCACTCCGTATTTTTCACTAGTTCTCTAAATGTTCCACAATTAGGCAAGGCAAGAGGAAATGTAAACCAACACGAACATTTGAATCATGAAATGTAAGCAGAAAATCCTTTAAGAAGAAGCATTTCTTGCTATTTTCCCCATTTGAAATACAATACTGTAATACATGAATATCCAGTTTCAGGATTTGGTTCCAGATTCTTCCATGGGTTTTAAAAGGTCACACTAGCAGTGGTCCTGATGGAATCAGATCTTGTAATTGTTATTTTCTTCACAGTCTTAGCATATCATTGCTGAACCGTCCCTTTTATGGGATGAAGTTAGCCTTATTATGACATCTTTAGAAATGCTGATAGTCTGACACTGTTGTTAAGGAGTAAATGTGTTGCTTGAAATGTTGCCTGCATTTTCTAGTTTAGCATAAAACCAGATTAGCTGCACAGAAGTTTAGGTCTATTAAATCTGTATTCATCCACAACCTGTGTTTCCAGATACTGTATGAGGTTCTTGGAACCCAGAAGTTCTAAGTAGACAACAGAGAAATCAAAAGCTTCACCAAAACAGAGGAACTGTTTAAAGTATGATATAGTGGCATAGCAGGGTCTTTCAACAACAACAAAACCAGCAAAACCAAACCAAACCAAACCAAACCAAACCAAACCAAACCAAACCAATGAAACAAACAAAAAAGCCTTAAAAAATTTTGTAAAGAGAAATGGTGCACACAAATGGCAGAAGGGTCATAAGTAAAGCAGCAGCAGAGGAATGCATGAGGAAACTGACTCTTACCCTTCAGCAAAACCTTTCCCCAAAAACATAATGTTTACTTGCAAGCAATTCCAAACTTCCCAGATTATTTTCTGATGTGGTGAAGGACTCCAGTCCTGCTTCCTTAGACTATTCCTTATCATACTCATGAGAATGCCCGCAAATAAATCTTCCTACCTGGAAGTGACTGTCCCTCCTCCAGGTAACCTGAATGGCCTTTCCTGGAAAATCCAGCCTACTGTATTGGGGCAAAATGGTATTTATGAAACCACTACATTAAGAAAAGGCTGATTTAAAAGGGATCCATCTGGAAGAAAGACTTCTAGTCAAAGATGTAGCTAAAGTTCTGAAATACTTCTCTAACCTTATTTTGCCTCATTTCTGAATGTGATTTGCAGCTGCTGGTTTTCTATGCTCAGCTGTTTCTGGCTTAGCATCCAGACCTCAGTCATAAATAGGATTTTCCAACAGTTAAAATGGCTTTATAGCTTGTGGTCTACATGTTCATAAGGTTCCATGAACTACTTCTTGTGAACTAAGAAAATATTTCTCGAAAAACCTCAAGGCCATATATCATCATGCAGCAATCTGTTTGCCTGGGTTTTGGGTTTTTTTCTAAAGTGTTCTATACCATCACAGGAAAATTTCTTGCAGTCCACAACTGCACACAATGACACATATCCCGCACCCCCAGTATAATGCAACTGTATGCTATAGCAGGATTGTGATAAGTAAAAACTGATAACATTATAGGATATAAATAACCTAGACATATTATTATTTTTGACTGAACTTACACTTCATTTTACACCAGCATGAAATGCACTGGTGAATTTAAATCCATGAAGTAGTAAAATTAGTAACCACATAAGGACTGAGCTTCCTTTATAGAAGCATGCAGTTTGTTTTCAGAACTGAGTTTTGTAAATGTTTTATTGACCTATTGGTTGAATGGAGAAACATGTTTATTCAGACTACACATTTGTTAACAGTGCTTTGAAATGACATTTTGGCTCTCTCTCAAGAAAATGTTGTTTGGGATGCGCAAAGGAAATCTGGAACAATATGATTTCTCTTAAGATTGTTCATTTTCTTGTGTAAAGGATACAAGAAAGTTTCATTCATCTGCCTCTAAAGTGAGCTGAGGGCATCAAAACTAGAAGTTACTGGAATATACATTTTTTCTGAAATGCCCTGAAATGCCCTCTCTGTGCTTCATGAAAGCTGCAGGTTCCACAGAATGTTTTCCTGAGCCATTGTCACATCACCAAACAGTTTTGCCTTTCAAAGACATGACCCTGGGTGCACATCTGAGGTGACACATTTGTTTCTCAGCACCAGAGGGAAGGTGACTTATGCTTGTTCCAGGATGAAATATTCCCTGTGCACCGATACATGGTATTTTCAAGCTGAGGAAGTCTCTAGCTGTAGCTATTTTTAAAGGAGGGGTGTAATGAGAAACCAGCAGTTCAACACAAATTAACTGGATTTTCCTTTGAGTTCATAAAAATCTGTGTGTTCCCTATTACAGAGACAACGAGGTCTTGAGGCACTGTGTGTTACCATCTTCATACACTAGCAAAAATAAATAAAATTTGTTCATCTGGAGGTCTAGCAAGCTTGCTTTTACAGCTTGAAAATTACTGACACATCAAATAAAGGGCTATGGTCCACAAGATTTATCAGGTGTTGCAATCAGATCTTTGAACTCTATCATTTCAAGAAATGGAAGACTGAAATGGGAGCAAAAAAGGTTAACAAAAGAAACAGAAGGGAGAAAATTTGACGTTGAAAACACAAGGTGAAAATCTGATTGCCTTCAATAGGTCACAATTTTACTTCAAAAATCAATTAAATAAAATGAAGCTAGTACAAGCTGCTTCATTTATGACTAATCATCACACTTAAATGCATGCCTCCTTTTCAAATAGCAAAATATCTGCATAATTTTACTAGTGCTGTTACTGCTACTATTACTATGGTTTTATGACAGAAATTTAATTTTCTTTTAGTGAAATAAATTTTTAAAATATCAGATGCTTTAGAATAGTTCTGGTAAGTTTAAAAACAATGGAAGTATTTGTTGTTATTTTATTTTTTGGGACATATAGTTGCTACACTACATCAACATACAATGTGATAAACAAGATGCTAACTCCACAGGGCTCTACTACCTGCTATGACTGTTACCCTGTTTGAAATCTACACATTATGAGTAATGGCCTGATATTACATTGAGATTTTTGTTACACACTCTTCTCTTGATTCTTGTAATTACAAGGACAACTCTAGCAGATCCAGCAGTAGAGATGGAATCCAGGGTGTTGGGGTTTTTTTGCGTTTTGATTTTTGATTTGGTTTTTGTTTGTTAGGGGGGTTTTTTCAGGGCTCAGGCTGCACACCAGTAAATTGCAAACCTAAAATTGGGATCAACTTCAAATGTGTCTGCTTCATTACTTTATTCCACATTGAAACAAGGCAGATGCCAAGAAAGCAGACTTTGCTGACTTGAAGAGAAACCAAGAAGAAAGCTGTTCAATCTGGCAAAGATGCATTGTTTTAAAGCTCTCTGGAGAAAATACTATTGGGCAGTTCTGTGGGAAAGGGCTATTAATAGGAAAAGTGGGAAAAAAATTTCATGTTCCTTCTCTTCTACTTTGGAAGAGGGTAAAACTCCAAAACAAGCAGCATAATCAAGATATTGACTTGGAACGTGTACTTTATTCACTCCAGAGAGCTGACCAGCTACCAGAAACATCCCGTAAGATGATTTCACTGCTCCCCAGGGGCTAGACTTTATTTGACTGTTGCTTTTCCTCTGAGATGGGCTAAGAAAAGTTCCTCATATTATGGTGAGAGTGAAAAACTAGCATCTTCAGACTGGAATATCAGTTTTCCTGATTTCCAGCAGAAGAGTTGCAGGCTCTGACAAGTCTAGATTAAGAAATCTTACTCCAATATTCAGGTAGTGAAGTAATATAACCAGTGCAGAGGGAAAGGAAAAGTATCTCGATATTATTAGCATTGAGTACTGCAAGAAAAATAACAACAGCCTTCAAAATAGATGGGCAAAGAAGGATATCATGTACTTCAGAGGCATGGCTCCAGATGTACCACGGTTTCTTAATATCTGTTTTAAAACTTTATTTTATGCCTTTGTGTAAAGGTGATTACTTTCCTGGAACTGATCACTCTTACATTGTTTTGGATCCCAGGTAAAAACCAGGCAGTGGAAAGCATGTAGCAATGTTGAGTATGTAACATCTTGACATTTTAAACATGTACACACACTCGCACACACATACACATACATAAGCGTGGGCATGGGCACACAAGCAGTGTCTTTTTCAGTCTCTTGCTGCAGGTCAAAACTGCCAAGGTGTTGAAGACTGTGGAACAAGTAATGTTACAGATAATCCTAAAATATTCATATTCTTTTTATGGAGGTACAGCATGAAGAAAAATAAAAATCATTGCTACCTACTACTTATCAATCATTCTACTATTTAAAATGTTTTGGTGGAACAATCAGAATATAAATATATCATATCAGATCCCATCGCACCATGAGCAGAAGAAGATGTGCATAATGAGCAGGCTGAATTGTGTTTCCACAAAGCATTGGGTAAACAGTGATGAATAAATGATATAAGAGAAAATGGGAGAGTCACTTATTTGCCCTACTCGCTCCTGCTGCTCACTAGTGGACTGGTTCTGCTGAACAGTGTTCAAAGGAAAAAGGACTCTCTACACCACGCGGGAGAGAGCGGTGCCAAGCCAGCGTCATTCCTACCTGTTATATTCACACTTCAGTGCTAGCAGGGAGGCATTTACAGAAAGGAGCTGAGATGGCAACTGCCTTATCCAGTCCTCTGTTCAAACTGAGATGACCCTTGAAGCCTCACACGACAGGCACTACACTGACAGGCTGGGTGTGCCCTCCTCACCCTGCTTCACTCCAGCTCTGCATGACGTTGCTTTACTTCCTCAGGTATGGCTCTAGCCTACAGATTCCAAATAAGCACAGTTATCCTGAGCAGGTATTAAAGAAATCTCAATCTGTAGAATTCAACCAGGATTGTGTTTCCAAAAGCCATCTGGAACAAAACCTGACATTAAACAAACGCTCATGGTTATATAAAACTTTCCCTGTTATACGTACACTGTTGTTGTTAGAATACTGCTAAAGCTCCAGCAAACAAAGTAATCCCTTCAGTTACGCTTTTCCCCAGGAATTTTTTCACGGTATGTGAGTAATTGTACAGAGGTGTTTGTCAATCATATTATGTAAACAGGCTCTTGGTGATTATTTCACTTGGAAAACATCCATTTACCCATAAAACTCATAAGCAAAATCAAATTTGTAAGTTGCCACAACTTATATATACTACACATTTTGTCTCAGGAGAATAACAGTCAGGATAAAATCTGCATAAATCTACAAGAGCACTTTCTCTTGCAAATTTTTGGATTGGCTTAGTTCATCACAAATCTACAAAATAAAAGTATCTGAAGTCATAAAGAAGCTGTCTAGCTATTTTATTACCTTATATTATAATAACATTACATTATTCTGCTAGAATTAAGAGATGCCTGCGTAGGAAGTGTATGCCAGGGTAGTACAGTATTTTTTCAAGTATTATAAGCTCACTGCTTGCCCAGTATGTAATTTGCACATAACAAATATAATTGAAATATAATCGAGATGTGATCACTGGAACTGAGCTACAAAAATTTATAATTCTGTGAGGTAACTCATCATCTGTCAGGGTGAAGGATAAGACCAAATATTACTGAGCTGAATAAAGTTATTTTCAAAATAATTATGTAAGACTTTAGAATAGTCTTGGTACAGTTCATAACACTGGGTTTAAAATCTTCAGCGGGAAGGCTTCTTTTTTTCCCCCTAAATGCTATACATTTAGAGATCCCCAAGGTGATACAGTGGATTTTAGAAAACAGGGGAAAATGCTTGTGAAAATAATCTTGTACTTCAGGATCGTTAAGTGTTAAAAGTATAACAGCTATAGCTATTTTTATGTGGAGTGTCACTGCCTCTTTAATGATGCTCATTTTTTCAATAACACTAAATGAGCTGAATTTATGGACATAAATTAGTAATTCTACATTTTCATTTTTATTACATATATACATCACAGAGTTGTATAGATTAATAAAAAATGTCTTTTTGTGTTCAAGAGAGCAGAAACAAAGAAGGCTAGTGAAATGAATATCAATAAGAAATTGTAGAAAATCAATAGAGGAAATTAAAGGATAACAAGGAAACTCTAGAGCTGAGAGTAAGGAAAATAAAACTAATTTAAGATCTATTTAGGACAAAAGGAATCCTATCAATGTTATTTCAGGAAAAAACTGATTAAAAAAGGATCATAAGTGGCCTAAATTTTCAATAAATATTTCTACTTACCACTTGGGGAAAAAGCAAAATGAGATACACATTGCCTATTTACCATTAAAAAAACCATATTACTTAACAGGCTACTAGATGGGTAACAAGTTGCTGGATGGCTGCACTCAGACGGTCATGGGATGCTATTTGGAGACAGTGACAAGTGGAGTAACACCAGGGTCTGTCCTGTCATGTCTGGCGAATTTATTAGTGACCTGGATACCAAACTGGAGATACCAATCAACATGCTCAAAGGCAGGACTTAGATTCAGACCTAGGCAGGCCAGAGGAACAGGCAAATATGAATGCTAGGGGCAAGGACAAATGGGAGCACTGGACCTGGGTTAGAAGAACCAGGTACCATGTCATTTGATTCACCCCTGACCTTGAGGGCACCCTGACTGGATGAAAACACTGCTTTCACGATCCAGTTTTTTTGTAATTTATACTGGGTTGTGAAAAGCAATAGAACTAGTAATGCTGGAATTTAATTCTCCAGAGGAAGGAACTCCTGCCCACCTATTCTTAGGTCAGGCTGAAATCCTCCTTCTGTAACCCCACCTTAAGGCTGTCCCCACTCTCCCCAGTGGACTGGTTATCCAACGCTCGGGTCTCATGTGACACAGCCGAGTAACCTGGGCTCAGACTGCCATGAAAGTGCTGTGAGAAGGTCTGTAAAGTGGCAGGAAGACAAAAGTCTCATTGATGGGTAGTATTATTGAGACAGTATCATTAGGAGCTCACAGATACAAGTGAGAAAATGCCAGCATGGAAATATTTAAAGGCCTAAAGGGAAAACAGCAGGGAGGCTAATCGGGATGGTCTGTTCAATTTGGAACCAGTTGTGAAGCACTGGGTCAAACTGGCAGTGTTGTGAGTGTTGATGCAGCTGGTGGCAGACAGCACCTTGAAGCAGTGAGGTTATATGGTGATGTCCAAGCCTTCCTCCTTCCGTCTGATTCCAGGCTCTCTGCAAAGGTTCTTCACACCAGAGATGGTGGGTACACTGTTGTTTAGACTAACAGCTCATTAACTCCTAGCTATCTCTTTTATGTTAACCAATAAATTTTTGCTTTTGTACATTAAAGGTACATCTATCCTGACTGCAGACTGTCTTTAGGCCTGGCTGAAGATGCCCAAGTGAACCAGCCCAAAAAGGAGCATAACAGCATTGTGGCAACACAGCAGTTGCATGGGTTGACCTTGGGGCACTGACTTCTCTCACAGTTGGGTCAATATTTGCCAAGACTACACTTAGTAATTGCAGTTCCTCTGGAGACTTTCTACAAGCATTTCCCAGGAACAAGGTGCCCAGAATAGACATCTATAGACAAAATTACAAAGCCTGACCTTGTGGTACTTGTGCCTCCACTAACTAGAGCTGACTATGTGGATATTTGTCAAGTCTTTAACTAGGTCTCATTTGACTTTGCTTTTTCTTCCCACACAGTTCTGCAGAGAAGGCTTTATACAAAGTTGCTTTGAGATACATCAACAGAGGAACAGTCAATGGCAGATGTCATCACCATTACAGCTGACAGATAGAGGTCCTGGGCTGAAACAGTGTCCAAAGCCTGGAAAAGCAGATTGAGTAGAGATTATCAAATTCCAGCACCTCACAGTGTTCCATTAAAAATCCCTATACATGTATGTAATGGATGTCAATAATCTGCTTTGGGCCCTTCACTCCCAGTTCTGTCTGCAAGGTCACCGGCCCTACTGAAGCAACTCCTCCAGCGGAACAACTGTAGGGGGATGCAGGCACATCCCCTGTGGCATTTCAGATTGGCCCCCTGAAGCAGGGGCTCACTTGGCTAAAAGTATTTGAGCTGCCTGAGACACTGTGGCCACCAGAATGCTCAGCTGCAGCAGGCAGCACCTGCAGGAGAAAGCTGAGCCCAGGGAAGCTATGGAATTGTGATCAATTCCTGTTGCAAGAAGGGTTGTTCACTGATGCTATTACCTGGGAAGCAAGTGAGGAATGAGGGGCTATGGCCAAGACTCTTAGCATTGGATAAGTGCATAATGCAGTACAATACAAGGTGTGTGCAATGCACAATGGCTTGTAAAGAGTTAGCCTTGCTCAACTTTTGTGCCTCTATTAAGAGAAAAATGTTGATAAACTGGCAATTAGCTCTCAGAAGAGACAAAAAATTACTAAAGTAAACTATACTACAAGACCTCAGGTTTCCTTCTAAGTAGCTTAGGAAGGATAAATACATATGCAACTGTTACAACATTGTTTGTGTAACAGACAGGATATGGCCAAAACTGAAACTGGACAGCATAAAATTAAAAGTAAGGGATACATCTGGGCAGTTCACAAAAGTTTTCCGTTGATTCTGTAATGCAGAAATAATTCTAAATTATAATCAGTAGGTTTTAAGGAAGATGTGGACAACTTCAAATAGGAAGCCAGTCTTAAAGACTTCATTAAACAGGGCTACCAGGTTTTGTTCTTAATATCCTTTCCTTTTTTTACATTTATTAGTCTACAAATTGCTGTCTCCTGATGAAATTTAGCTCCATGCCTCCACCCAGCGGGCTTTTCTTAACCAAGAACAAAAAGAGCCCCTGAAAAGTGCAGGCACACACACAGTTCCAGTGGAGGCATTGGTGTTGTGAATTACTTCTTTCCATCTTTTCTGTGGAGTGGCTCAGCTGAAATGTAGACAGGTATTTGATATTACCTTCTGCAGCTACATAACCAAAAATGTGAGATGTTTAAAAATGTTTTAAAGTTGTACTCATAATATGTTTGCTGTTGCTATAGAAACAGTAATTGGGAAACATCCAAATTCAGTTGGCACCAGACAAAAACTTAAATTTCAGAGTTGGGGTTTTTTTAAATTAAAAGTCTGAAATTAGTTTTAATTTTTAAAATAAATGCAAAACAGATTACAACACTGGCTATAAATAACCCTTTACTTCATAGTACTTATTTTCCACACGTAAACTAAGGAAAATTATTTTCTACCTTTTTTTTTCTACTTGAGATTATTTAGCAACTTGCACTGACATCCCTGCTTTAAGCTGAAACAAATATCCTGACTATATATCCTAAAGAGCTTATAACAAAATAAGTTCTTTAAAAGTGAACTTGTCTGTTAAATAACATATTTCATATATATTCACCGATTCTGTAAAACAGTGGTTCATATATGCTGAATATAGTCTACATTAAAAAACACATAGCTGTTACCAGTTCTCCAACGGTCTGTTCTTTCCATTCCTTTTTTTTCCTGTCCTGTCAGGCCCCCAACTTTACTGTGATGCGCCACAAGACATTAAAAAATACAAGCTTACGAGGAAATGCAAGTTTAATATATCAAAGAAGAAAATACAGTTTAGGGAAGTGCTTTTGTGCCAAGATCCTTTCCACCATGCCTATTTGCATAGAAAAAATACACTTTTCTGATCTCCCAACACTTTAATGACGGCATCTTCCTTATATCTAATACCAAAACCACTCCAGATAAACCTCTTTCACATACAATAGCTCTGCTACTCTCTGCAAAGATGTTTACAATGTATTAATATTACCATAGAACTAAAAGACAATGAAATTAAAGGATAATGAAAAGCTTTTCAGCCTGTAATTAATCTGCAACTGCTAACAGATGTGAAAGTCTGCAGTCTTCAGTAAATTAGATTTTAGCGGATAGGAATAATAGACCAAACATATTAGATAATAATTCGAACTGCAAACAAATCATATACTAATCTTCTGTTCTTACATTTCTTATACCACAGGTCAAAGAATAATTTCTGTATCAAGTTCATAATTATTTAGGAGACTACACTGTTTTGAGAGACACCTAATACAAACTGACAGACAGAGATGCTTCTAGCCATTTTTGCTTTGGGGGGTTTTTTTTGTTTTGTTTCACAGTGTTGTGGCTTTTTTACACAGCTGCTAAAGGTCCGAGATAGCTTCACTTCACATTTGCCAAATGACATTCTGGGGAAATGAAAAACAGTCTTACCTATGCATTACAGTTTCAAGTTAAGCTCACTTCTGTTTCCTTTTTTTTTTTCCCCTTTTTTTGCTGTTGAGTTACAATTTATTCCTTGAGTAGTAAACGTCCAAACTTCACCACATTCATGATTTTGGTTTCCAAATCCAAGGAAGGTGATTACCTATTGTAAAAGAGTTTACAATACAACTCAAGAATCTTCAAAAAGCTAAAAATATTTTAAAATTAAGGATCTTACTGTGAAAGTTATAACTATATATTACTTTTGTAGAATATCTGTACCTTTCAGAATCAAGGAATTTGACAAACAATATTCATTTTCATTATTCACAGAGTATTAAATGTAGTTCCACCTTATAGTCAAAATCCTTAGGATTTCATCAGTTATGAATGTTGAAGTTATGAACAATATTATGAATATATGAAATTTAAAACTCTCAGGAAAATTCCTTTAGGTGAAGAACTTTTTTCTAATATCCAATCTAAATCTGGTGTAACTGTTTCCCCTAGTCCTGTCCCTTGTTACTTGGGAAAAAAATCCAACCCCCACATGGATATAATCTCCTTCCAGGTAGTTGTAGAGAGGGATAAGATCACCCCTAAGCCTCCTTTTCTCCAGTCTAAACAACCTCAGCTCCCTCAGCCACTTCTCATCAGACTTGCCCTCCAGACCCTTCAGTAGCTCCACTGCCCTTCTCTGGACACACTCCAGCCCCTCAATGTCCTTTCTGTAGTGAGGGGCCCAGAACTGGACACAGGATTTGAGGTGTGGCCTCAGCAGTGCTGAGAACAGGGGGACAGTCAGTGCCCTGGTCCTGCTGGCCACACTATTCCTGATACAGGCCAGGATGCCATTGGCCTTCTTGGCCAGCTGGGCACATGCTGGCTCGTGTTCAGCTGCTGTTCACCAGCATCCCCAGGTCCTTTTCCTCTGGGCATCCAGCCACTCTTCTCCCAGCATGCAGTACTTCCTGGGCTTGTTGTGACCCAAGCCATATCAAACTTCTTACCACTTGCCTCAGCCCATTGATCCAGACTGCCCAGATCCCTCTGCAGAGCCTTCTTACCCTCCAACAGATCAACCCTCCTGCCCAATCAGCTGTCATCAGCAAACATCCTCCTACTGAGGATGCCCTCGATCCCCTCATTCAGGTCATTGATGGAGATATTAAACAGGACTGGCCCCAACACTGAGCCCTGGGAAACGCCACCAACGACCANGGCCAGCTGGGCACATGCTGGCTCGTGTTCAGCTGCTGTTCACCAGCATCCCCAGGTCCTTTTCCTCTGGGCATCCAGCCACTCTTCTCCCAGCATGCAGTACTTCCTGGGCTTGTTGTGACCCAAGCCATATCAAACTTCTTACCACTTGCCTCAGCCCATTGATCCAGACTGCCCAGATCCCTCTGCAGAGCCTTCTTACCCTCCAACAGATCAACCCTCCTGCCCAATCAGCTGTCATCAGCAAACATCCTCCTACTGAGGATGCCCTCGATCCCCTCATTCAGGTCATTGATGGAGATATTAAACAGGACTGGCCCCAACACTGAGCCCTGGGAAACGCCACCAACGACCAGCTGCCACCTGGATTAACTGCATTCACCACCCCAGTCTGAGCCTGGACATCCAGCCAGTGTTTTACCCAGCAAAGAGTGCACCCACCCAAGCCACAAATAGACAGTTTCTCCAGGAGAATGCTGTGGCAGACAGTGTCAAAAGTTTTGCTAAATTCCACCTTTTGCTGAATTCCTTTACCTACTAAGCACATCACCTTAACATAGAATGAGATCAGGTTGGTCAAGCAGGACCTGCCTCTTATACTCCCAGGCCTGACTCCCTGGTTGTCCTGCCCCTGATGTGTGGTGGCAGTCAGGATGATCTGCTCCAAGACCTTCCCTGGCATCAAGGTCAAACTGACAGGCCTATAGTTCCCCAGATTCTCTATCTTCCCAAGATCTCGTTCTTCTTATTAATAAAGAAAAGAGAAAAAAAGAAAACTACTCTGCCACAAATAAACAAAAATCATAAGACTTAGGTTGCAACTTAAGGAAAAAAACAACCAAACAAGATATGAGGTCAGAGGAACAACGAGGTAGTTTTTAATTTTTCCATTCTGTTTCTCTCACTTTACATGATTAAGTTCAAGAGTGTGCTTAAGCCCCACCTTATCGAAGGTGAAGTCCATTCCTAGGTGTGCTTCTGCTGAACAGAGATAGGAAGTGAGGACGTGGGCTGGAAGAGCTGCCCTGCCCCCACTTGTGCAGCTGAAAATTGGGTAACCTGCTCTACGACGAAGTACAACGTAGAAATGGAAAGTGTTCTGTGTATGTTGTGACTGTGTTTTGTCCCCCTTCTGCACTCAATAAGAAAATATTTGCTAAATACAAAATGTCTGTAATTTCTGGCATGATTTATTGCTCTTGGTGCAAAGGCAATTTATCAGCATACCATCACTGCCTTTGGAGCAGAGTACTGTAAGGATCGAGGAGCAGCAGTTCACACACTTGCAGGTTCCGAAATTGAAATCACCACAAAATGATACATATAATTTGTTTTAAAATAGCATTGACAACAGTAATCACTACCATCCAGACAAGAAGACATAGTTTTAAAATAAAAAGTTACTATTTTAAGGAATTGCCTGAAAATCAGACCACTGTTTACAAGTACCAATGTGTAGATGTGGATGTATGTATTATATCCCCTCTGCTTTAACCTTGAGCATAGTGCATATTAACTAGTTCTGTGTTTTCAGACCTGCAGTGCAATTCAATGCATTGACACCTCTACAGTAATAGTAGAAAATACACCTCAAATAAGTTGATATTTTAACATGTGTTGGTTTATCTACCACTAAACGTATTTTAACGCATACCAGATTACTTACAAAGGAACCCTCTCTACCTCATTAAACTCAAACACCATTTTCCAGTGAAGGTAACATCTTTACTTATATTATCTATAAGGAAAAAAATATAAACCACCACCAGAATTAAGTAGGTAGGAGAATAAAAATCATGAATATCAGTAAAAATTGTGATACAGAATACATTCATGCTTTTTATACCTGTAATTTCTACAGAATGGATCATTATTTGGAGAAATCACAACAGTGTTAAAAAAGCTCTAACTGCATTGTCTTTGGAGAATGAAATGTATGTGCTGTACTCACAAGCACAAATTTTAACATATTTCTCTGAGATGACAAAATCTCACATTAATGATTACAGTGAAATAAAAAATATCACATATTACAGCTTTACATGTGTGAGGAGACACTGCTCCTTGATTCTAAGTGCATAATGCTGGGGGATTTTTAACTATCATCAGGAAATAAGATGCAAACTTAAAAAGGACACTGAAGCAAAAGGAACTACATTTATAAAAGATAAGCTTGGCTTTAATTTATTAACAAAAAAAGGAAAAAATGAAAACAAAATCCCAAACTCAAACAGCCCTACCTTATAGTAAATCATCACAAACTAAAACAACTAAAAAAAATTAAATAGATCTACGGAGAGAGAGATTACTGTGACAAAATTAACAGCACCCTGCTCAAAAGCAGCTGCAGAACACAGTACCCTGCTGCCCTGTTGTGGCCAGCTGTGTGTGGTTCATTCAGGACTGTTTCCCTATTGTGCACTGTGTGCCTAAATTTTAACAGAACTGCACTGTGAATCCCAGGCTTTATTAAGTTTGTTAAATGACTCTTGCAAAGGCTTCTTCAAGACACAAGATGGATTACTCTCGACTGCTCTGGAAGTCTAGGTGTTAGAACTAGTTGCCATAAACTCCCTATGGATAGATATGCATCCCTACAAGTGATACCTGTGATTTACATTCAGACGACATTATTTGCCTCTAGCTGGCATCCTTACTGACTATGGAATATGTCAAAAACATTAGAGTTAGAATGCTTATTCTTAAAAGAATATTTATTTTTAAAACAGGAAAAATAAAACTACCTTCAGTTGGTCAAAATATACTTGAGGAATTGCCTTTCATTTTTCCTTACTACTTTTTGGGTCTCAGAATACCTTTCACTACATGGCAAGATCCCTTCGGTCACTTGGGGTCACCTGTCGCAGCCGTGCCCCTCCCAACCTCCCAGGCAGCTCCAGCCTCCTCCCCAGTGTGGCATCACGAAGAGGAGAAAAAGCCTCGGCTCTGTAAGCTCTGCTCAGCAGTAAAAAAAACTTCTCTGTATTAATCAGCCCTGTGTTCAGCACAACCCAAAACACAACCCCATACCAGCCACTGTGAAGACAATTAACTCCACCCCAGCCCAACACACATTTTCTAGTGAGCTAGATGTGGATGGAACAAATTTGTAAAACATTGCTAGCTTATAATTTTTTTTTCGTTTTTAATCCACAAAGTGGGATCCTCAAATACAGTTTCTTAACAGATGTGTTGCTTCCTCAACTGGGTTGATAGCAAGATATTAAAAATATATATATAAATGTGGGGATAACCTCTCTTTTGGGGAAAATACGTAAATCCAGACTTGAAAATAATGATCCAAATTGCTATTAATTAAAAGCTACATAGAAGGAAACAAATTTCACAAGAAAGCTATACACAAAAGGTAAGCAATTCACACATTGTAGGCCCAGTTACACAGTTTTATGAACAACGAACAATTGCAGGGCCAACAACTATTTTGCCAAGACATCAGACTGAACTGCTGTAGACATTTGGTTTTTTCTTTTTCACATCCCCTAAAGGTTTTCTTTAGAGGAAAGTTAGCAAGCTAGCTGCCCAGCTCTCAGTTAATGAACTCAGCAATTTCCAGAAGGCATGCATAAGTTAATAAACATTCTATGGAAAATTGGTATTTGAGCTTTGTCCTGTCCTTGCCGATTTTATTAAATAATGTGCCCCTCAATTTTCCTTATGCGCACAACACTTCTGTCCATTAATCCATTTAGAATTGCTTCTAAAATCTTTGATTAATGATTCAAAACATTACTTTGTGAAAGCAGAAATAGACACTAAGATTAACAGTTTTTAACTTCATGTCCTTTACACAATTCCCAGTGCAGGCATAACTCATGACAATGTAAACATAAAACAATCCAAAGCCTACCTTGTCCCACATTTCAAAAGCATTAGCAACCTCACGGATGAACATTTTTGGTTCATTTTTCCTGTTGGTAGCAAGGAAAAACGTCTTTTCAAGATGGGTACAGGGTAAGAAAGTTCCTGTGCCTTTAAGGCACTATGATTTCCCAAAAAGTTACTTGCAAGAGGATCAAGGAAAGATTCAGGTTCTCTTCCTCATAACCAACACGAATGTATTGTACTTTCTTCCCTGCCTTATTTCTGATTCACAGCTTCACTGGTCTGTATTGAAAGGTGGGGGGGGAAAGAGATGCCAGAAGTTGCCTGCATTCACCAGCTACAGAACTTACATATACATAGAATACAATTTCACACTGTGCAGCTCTACCGCTTCCACCTCATCTTACTCAGATGATGTACTGGAAAGACATCAGTACTTGAGATCTGCAGACTTTCAGAGATTAGAAAACCGACTGCTGGAGAAGAGACCCGAGTGTGTAACTATAAAGAAAAGAGGGAGCAGCAACAGGACTTACGCTTCTCTTTTTCACGTTTCAACATCACAGACATCACACAGACACATGCAAACAAAAAATGGGAAAAGTATGAATTCATATTAAGGGTGGTTCATGTCAGTCACAAGTTACATGAAGTTAACATTTAAGTCTTTTGCCCTACTGATTAAAAAAACCCCCAAACCTAATAATTGCAAATACTTGTAGTCTTCATAAAAAAAAAAAAAAAAAAGCCGACAGCCTGGAAGGACAGGACTCTCTACACCAAAACTTGTCTGTGCCATTTTCTGGGCATTTTGCAGTTTTCTGTTCTTCAGTATTTCAGCTCAGAAGCATTCAAAATTGGCAATTACAGCAATTATCAGAAAAAAAAAACCAAACTAAAAACTGAGAGGGAAAAGTCTAAACCAGAATAAGCATGTCAAATTTACACTCCTTTTTCCCCCCAGAATGGACATGCCCATTTCAGGAAAAGCTTCTGCATTTTCTGTTGGAGCTGTA
Source organism: Atrichornis clamosus (assembly GCA_013400975.1). NCBI lineage: Eukaryota > Metazoa > Chordata > Aves > Passeriformes > Menuridae > Atrichornis > Atrichornis clamosus. The sequence goes on from WBMZ01000785.1 coordinate 89,854, forward strand.
ACTTCTGCCTTGTGTTCAGATTCTCCAAGTGACATCACAGCATGAGGATTGCATTGTAAAGAATATAAAAAGATGAGGTGGAAAAAGCCTCAGGATACTGACATAACATTTTAGCCAACTCAAACTCCTAAACTATTCCTCATTTAACAGTGCTTGCCATACAATTCAAAACTATTTTTTAAGCATCTTAAATATAAGAATTTTTTGCAGTTGACAAACTTCTAAATGAGATCATGTAATACTAAAAATAATACTGCAATACTGTAAACATATTGCAAATCTTATAAAGCACGTCATAAGAAATTTCTTTACGTTAATGTCTTTACTACATGCAGAAAAAACCCTCAGTATTATTTCTAGTAGACTGAGAAAAAGAAAGAAGTATTTAGTATTCTCCTGTATAAATTTAATGAAAATAGTTAACTTGTGTTGTTGTTAACTTGTTAGGCTTACTAAGAATGTTCTCCTTTATTAGTTCAAAAATCACTAAATGCATCTATGAATCAAAGTTTAAAATAGATCATCATCATAGATCATTTTCTCAAAGTGTTCCAAAAACAAAGATTTAAACTTGATACAGTCAGCACACCTACCAAAACCTACCATCTACCTGATCCACCATAGCTAGAAAGTCACACCTAAGTTTACGAACTAAATAAACCAGCAAAGTAAAAATCACCAAGTGCAAAGCATAAGTCAAGTCCACAAGATCTTTACATTCAAACCATTTTTGGACCTTTGGTAAGTTTTATTCTTTGTGGAGAATGATAAATAATAGCAATCCAGGTACAGTCTGTGTTTACTAATTTTAGTAATCACAGTTGCAGGAAGTGTTAGATTCATGTTCAAATGGTCCTACGGCCTGTTATTTTGAATTCAGGATGCTATATAGCTAACAGAATTTAAGTTTAGAATTACAGACCATTTATTTTTGAGGTACCAGATCCCTTTCATTCTCAGCACTGAATAGGTATTTTCAGGGTGAATATATCATTACTAGTCTGATGAGATAAAACAAGGCAGTAACAAAAGTAATATAGGAGAAAGAAGACATTATTTATTTAAAGCAATTTAATAAAGTATCCACAGGTAACTCAAATATATGCAGAGGTTTATGTATTTTGCTGTATCTTCTGAAGAAGAAACTCTACTTGTAAATTTAGATTTGGCTGTCCTTTCTTCGTCTTCTTACTCAGTATTTTATAAGCTTCCATTTTCTTTTGCTTGTACAAACGCTGAGCTTCTTCTCTTTGTTGTTTTCTTTTTTCTGCTTCCTGAAATTAAATAACAACATAAGAGGATGAAACAATTACAAACCTTCTATGGTTGTGAAGCTATCTATAATCAATAAAATTTATTTTTATATAGGTACTGGCAGTTACGTATTGTACCGACATTAGAAACACCATTACCCTTGAAACCTGAATCAGGATGCCCTTTCAGCACGTACTGCAATCAAAACACATTATACAGCCTAAAGCTTCAAGAGAAGAGCCAAGTTTTCTTCAGTAGAACATTCTACAGTAAGATTTGTTGCTGCAATGTGTACTACTTCCTTTCTGTGAAACGTGCTCCTTGACTATTCTCCTTAAACTGGCATACTGGCAAAAAATTCCTCACTTTCTCTCTTGAGAGCAAGAACGAAAAAGGTGATCCAGCAGCTTCCATGTAAATGTCTTGCCAATCCAGATGGGCTAGGATACTAGACACCTGTGCATAGGACAGGCAGATAGGATATGGGACATATCTGGACCATGAGTTGAGCAGGTTTGTGACACTAGGACATTACTGAGGGAAAATTAATTCAGACCTACTACTAGTACAACTACTAGTGATCTGTCCTCTTTGAAGCAACACAGACTGATGTCTTTACTTTTAAGAGAGAGGGAACAAAAAAACCCCAAACCCTAATCAAATTTTCACCTGTAAAACCTTCCATGAAGCACACATGCAACCAACCCCAACTAATGAAGTGTTAACTAAATATGGATGGAGTGTTAACACTATATAGATAATCAACATGATATTATGTTCCCATTTCATCAAACAGCTCACACCCCCTTCTCTAGTGTTGTAATTTTACTCAGTAGTTTGGGCAAATGTCCACAACCAGCAAGTTAACCAGCTTACTTCACTTATATCATGTCCTACCAAAATACACATGGCATCGCAAATCAGACTGAAAGACTGCTTCAGCTCATTTGGATAATTTCTTCTCATAAAGTTTATTCTTTGCAATGCAGTGCCATGCTGACCAAATACGCAGACTTTTCTGCATGGCATAGATAGCTTCAATGATGGACAAAAATTAGTAAGAATTGCTCTCTCATGTATAATATAAAATTAACCAGATATAATGCAAGAAAAGATTTCTAAACAGAAATCTAGGATGCTCCAGAAAAAAACCAATCAAATAATCAAACATTTGCAAAAATTTGCACAGATAACCTCTTTCCATTCATAATCCTTGACTTATTTTACCACAACTATCAATATAATTTATTCCCCCTTTTTTGAAAAACTAGATTAGCATCAACTCTAACTTACCTATAATTCATCTCCTATCTAACAACTTTTCTGCTGTTCAGCATACTGTTGTAAACAACATCCATTTAAGCTACCAACCAAATGCTTACTTCAAAGCAAGAACATTCATCTTAGACAGTTCCTACTTACATTCATCTTTTTTCTGATCTTTTCTAAATCCTAGATTTTTTAGGCCAAAAAAAAGGCCTTTGTGGAGGCCAAAAATGTGTTTTTAAGTTTATTTCTCTTCCCAAGAAAAATAATAGCAAATCCAGTGTTTGCTAACACACATGAGGGTAAAGTACATACTTTACTTTTTCACCATGCTAGTACTTCACTTAAATGATTACTGTTACTGGGGCACGTGGCTACTGTTTTGTCTAAATATCTTGCATAACACTAAAAATGCCAACACCTCCACTCAGGAAACTCCTATGTGCTGCTCAAAGAAAACTCCTTGCAGTCTTGCTGGGTTTTTGCTTGTACCCATGTCCTCTAAATAAGCTGGTCATAGCATTAATTTCTTTTGACAAGATCTGTAGCTAATATGTAAAAAACCAGCTGAATAACCATGTAACTTGCCCAGAATCACAGATCAGCTTGCATAAAACTAAACACAGCAAAACTTAAGAAATAGCATGTTTTATCCAGCTATAGGTTTACATGGTACTTATAGTAGTTACTGAAATTTAGTATGTCAGCAGGAAGTTACACAACTTCTACAATATTACACTTTGTGCCATTTTACAGCACAACAATATACTGCGAGAGAAAAAACTAGTTAAATAAGGATCTCTCAAATTAGTAATTCAAGTGAGTTATTCCACAATGATAGTATCAAGATATGTCCTGTAAAAATAATTCGAATTAAATTAGAATGAGGGGAATTACTAAAGATTTTGGCTGTGGTTACCATTATATTTAATTGTTTCACTGTTGGTCAAAGTACATAAAAAGGTAAAATGAAGACTGCATTATGGTAACACCATAAGAAAAATGGCTATTTCATTTCATTCACAAGATGATGGTACAGTTATTACTTCCCCTTATACAATATTTAAGAGATCTAATATAATCCAGTGAAATATGCAGATCAACCTCTAAGCTTTTCTTGATGTATCAACTGACATAACAAAACCCTGCTAATGGCAACTGCAAGAAAAACATAGTAAGAACAAAGATAATGATACTTTGAATGCCTGCATGCCTGAATACTACTGTCAAGTTACAAAACACTGAAAGAGTCCCAATACCTCTATGGTCCTCTCTGGGTTCAGATGAAAGACTGAGAGGTAGAAATGGTATTAATCTAGTTTTTGTCTAAAATCAAGGAAAAACTCAGTTGAAGATTTACCTCTTTCTTTCTAGCACGCTCAGCCTTTATTTTCTCATACTCCTCTTTTGCCTTCTGGTTGGACGTTTTATTCTTAAACTTCCCTTCAGTCACTAGTGGCCTGGAATAAAAAGTACATGTACTTCAGACAATGATCAAGCAGACATAACCATATATACCACAGCCACTGTAGAATCACAGCATAGTCCTCCACTGGTTTTTTGCATATTCAGGGAAGTTAATTACAAATACAGATTTCAGAAGACTCATCCTTCTACACTGCATGGATTATAGGCACCACTCTTACATGATACCCAACACCGTTTCATGCCATGCAGTGAGCAGTCAGCGTCAAAACACAACAAACTGAACTCCTTCAATGCCAAATGTACTGCAGACTGGATTTGACATAACTTTTAGTAACACATACACCTTATCTCCTGTATCTTCACATGGATGATGTGTCATTAAGCATAAAGAGCACCTAGAAGAGTTTTCCCCATCATGCAAACTCTTCAGAGCTAGATAAACTGAATGCACTAGCTTAGAGCTGTATCATCTCTTTGTAGTTCAACACATGGAAGCAACTGCAGACATACGAGGACAGCCAGCTGTTGACAAACTGCCTGCCAGAGAAGTCAGGGTGACAGGGCAAGGTGAAAAAGCACAGTAGTAACACAGCCTTTCTAGAAGTTTCCTCTTGAATGAGATGGCATATTAATGTTCCAAAATTAGGTACTGAATAGGTACACTATTGTCCTTAATGGTGTGAAATAAGAAACTGAAATTATGTTCCTTCCACACTGAAATATAAAACAGTGCCCATGTACCTTTTACCAAAGAAAAAAGAAGAAAAACAGTAATGATTTTTCTGGTTATTTAGTTCTAATTTTTTTTTCTGATTTACAATAAAGCTGTTATATAAATAGTGTGGCAGACATTTCACTCTTAAAAAATACAAGCCTTTTAAGTCTTTGACTCCTCTATCACTCACAGTCCAAAAGGCTGAAAAGTTCCCATCAGCATCAAGGAGATTTCAGACAGAGTATCACAAAGAAAAGGTATTTGTTTATAATTTCATTTAGAAAAACCACTATCCTCTGGAGAAAAACTGAAGTATTTTTGCTTTATTTTCATCTCCATCTGGTGGCAATACTGTGCAATGATGCTTCATTGTCTCAAGTACAAAACTTGTTACACTGCAATTTGTTTTTCTAACAATCAGAAAAATATTTAAGACTTATGGAATTTTTACTAAAGCAAATCCATTTTTACCAAGCAAATCCAGTTCACTGAAGTCCATGTGAACTGCTAAGATCTAAAATATTTCTTCAGTGATAGAAAGAATTTTTTTTTTTAAAGGACATTGAAAACTTACTCTACTGCTTTATTAAGCTTTTCTTCTGACAACGCTGAATCATTGGGAGTCCTGCGCCGTTTCTTAAGCATTTCTTCCTCTGCGAGGTAAAGATGTTTCAAGTGCTCTGGATAGGTATCAGTAAATTGATTATCCTGCTGTGAACCGACCTGTTTTCCCTTTTTCAGTAATTTCCTGTATTGTCTTTCAATTTTTTGTTTTCTCCGAAATGCAAATCCTCGTCCTGAAAATATAAGAAAAAGGGATTTAAATACACCTGCACTAAAATAGTACCAAACCATTCAAGTGTTGTCATGACCCTTTCAAGCTGTTTTGTCTCCTAAATGGAAAAAGCCACTATGTCTGGCAATTTTAATAAGCACCAATCGTAAGTTCAAAGAAAAAAACCACTATTATTAGTCTGTTCCCTACTGTAGCCTTGCAGCTTGTACAGATTCACTGAAAATTATTGCTTAAACCCCTGAGAGAACATTGCAAACATTACTACTTAAGGCCCACTCAACATTATACACCTTTATCAATGCTTTTGAATCCAGTGAAAAGATGTATTAATATTTCACTTCACTCCTACTTTTGACAGCTTCATAAGCAACATCAAAGGAGATTCCAAAATAAGCTCCTAAAGGTAGTCTCAAGAAGATAATGATAATAACACTGGCAGCAGCAGCAGCAACAGTCTGCAGCTACCGTTACACAGGGAAAAAGTCACTCAATCACTGTACCATTCTACATTAATAGTCCATTAAAACTTTTCACTTAAATAATATTTTATTGCTACTGCTTTCTTTCTACATGTGTTCAGGAAGAGCTTTTCCACAACTACATCATAGAATTATTTAGCCTTAAAGGAAAGTACAGATATTGGCTGTTTCAGTCTCAATCATTACAGAAAACTTATGACAGTTGAAGCTTTTTTCCTAACGTTATTTTGCATTACATTAGTCTTAAAATCTACTGACTTTCATAATATTCACTAACAAAAAAACTACCTGAAAAGAAGTCCAATTAGTCCACACATTTTTTATTCTTTCTCCAAAGTTGCAACTTCAGAAAAGTGCTGCTGAAGCCGATGCTCTTTTTCCTATCCATTTTCACATTTGCGTTAACTACCTATCAATAGTCTGAACCTCTTTTCACACGCCTGACTTTTAAACGTACAGCCTTCTGTGGAGCAAACTGAAAGGAGTCCTAAACCCGAGGACCGTCGCTACCCGGCCCGCGTGTCCCAAACAGCGCAGGGGCTGAGATTCCGAATCCCGGGAGATCCAGATCACACTGGCCGCCCCCAGCCAGCCCTGGAGCCCCGGGCCCGAACCAGCGGCCATTAACAGCCCTGGGGCTGCGGGCTCGCTGTGGCTGGCAGGGCTGGCCCCAACCGGGCCGCTGGGATCGAGATAGATAAAATCTAGCGCGAGAAGTCGGGCCTCCTTCGGCGCCGCCTCAGGTACCCCGGCGGCCCTGACTCACCCTCCTGGACGCTGCCTACAACGCTGCGCAGCAGGACGGGCCTCCACCGCCGCTTTCGGCCGCGCCCGGGGACCGCCGCGCCCGCTTTGGCCGCCCCCGGCTCGGGCCCTCCCCGCCCCGCCGCCGCCATCGC
>WBMZ01000786.1:0-70470 GCA_013400975.1 Atrichornis clamosus
GCCACCTGCCGCCCCGCCCGGCCGGCCGGGACTGCCCAGCGCGCCGCCGCCTCCCTCCGGCGGGACAGCGGGAGTCCCGGGAGCCCGGGCCGCGTTCCTCACCTCCGCGCCGGTGCGGCTTCCCCTGCCAACCGTAGGCAGCGCCGCGATCCCGGGGAAGCGGCTCCACACTCCTCTGCAGCGTTGTCCCGTTTGGGAACAAAGTTAGGAACCTTTTCCACAGCTTCGGGAGACGTGAGAGATCCACACTTTGTTTTGAGCGCTTTTCGCACAAAGTGACTGAAGCGAAGGTGCCCGGGCTGTGCTGGAGCCACACAGCTCGGCTTCCGTTCTTCCCTCCCCAGCACCCTTGGTCTGAACACGGGTTTAACTCACCGTACCCACACTAGTGCCCATTGCTCTGTCTCATTCCTGTCCCTGCCCCTGGCACACTGAAACAGATTCTTTGCAATTTCTCCATCCCACACGCTATCTCAGGCTCAGAGCTAAAGCCCAGTCTCAGTACGGCTTGAACCCTGGGCCTGGGTGGGAGCTGTGCCGAGTTCTGCCCACCGCAGTACCACAGATGTGGGGCAGGTTTGAATCATGCTGTGCTGCAGCAAAGGGTCATCCACCCTGACCGAAGCACTGGCGCCAGGAAGGAGATGGTGTGCTGACTGAACACAGAAAAATCCTTTTTTTCAACACAAGAGTGGACATATGCTAGGCAGAAAAGTTAAGTATCAGGGAAAAGAGCCATTTTCTGTAATACTCATCCATAGCATTAGGTTGCTGGGTTTTGGTTTTGGTTTGTTTGGTTTCTTTGTTTGTTCTTTCTTAGAGTACTTGATCTCATTTTGACATTGTATTTAAGCTCTCTACAACTACCTGAAAGGAGGCTGTGGGGAGGTGGAGCTCAGTCTCCCAGGCAACAAACAACAGGACAAGAGGCAATGGCCTCAAGTTGCACCAGAGGAGGTTTAGCTTGGGTATTAGGAAAAATTTCTTCAGTGCAAGGGTGGCCAGGCATTGACACAAGCTGCCCAGGGATGTGGGTGAATAACCAACCCTGGAAGTGTTCAAAATGTGTGAATGTGGCACTTTGGGGACATGGTTTAGTAGTGAATATGGCAATGCTACTTTAACGCTTGGACTCGATCTTAGAGGTTTTTTCCAACCTTAATGATTCTATAATCTTTTCCTACTTGAACCTTTTGTAGTATTTTTTCTATCCACGTCTTCTCTGTAAGTAAAACTGAGTTGCTGCACACATCTTCTGCTTTTATAGCCCATGGCAGAACATACGTAATTTTTGAAGGACTACTGAGAAAAGATAACTTAAAATTTGTACTACACACAAATTCACTTCTGAGATGTTTACTTGGGAACACATCTTATTTCTGCTCTATAAAAAACCTTCTTAGAATAGGAAATAAGAATTTTAGGAGATGAACATACCAAGGAGCTATCAGTTTCTGCAGTACATGGAGATCAGTGTTGCTGGTGTTACACGCAGGAAGGAAAATGCAGTGACTGGCTAAAGTAAGTTCCATGTGAGATGTCTGTCATTTATTAGTTACAAATGCATGGAAATTATGTAGTTAGCCCCTCACCATGGTATGATTTGAGACATCTATGCTATAGAACCAACAATGAACAATATGATAATCAAAGCTGTAATTTCGAAGGTTTTTTCCTACCCTTTTTTCCTGCTTCAAGCCAGATCAGCCACAAGACCAAATACAAATGAAGAATCTGCATTTGTCTCGAGTGGGAAGCCTGAACATCAGAAAACAACCCTCCCATCTCACTACTTAACATCCATAATTACAAAGGTTAAAAATGTCTAAATAAAGTATGTATCAGCTGCTGCTGCCGGTTGACATAAGTCTGCAGTACCCGAGGTTACCAAATATTTTTCTGGAGAACTACAGCAGGCTTTCTCCAGTTTTTAATGTTTTTAACTTCATCTAAAAATAGAGTGTTTGTCCTTAAGTAGGGGAAGGTAACTAAGAACTCTATAAAAGTTTAAATTTATCTGACAATTCTGTGAAACAGGCTACCAAAGAAGTCATGTTTTAAAAAAAAAATTCCCCATTTTCACTTATTTCTGGTTTCTGTATTTCACGTCATGACAAATCAAATCACTTTTCTTACAAATGAAGTGTTTAATGTTTTAGATCAAGTAATTCAAGTAATTTGAGTAAGTATTTAAGTGTTTAAGTAGACTACATGGATCGTAGCAGCTTTCAAGTCAAAGTTATTAAGTAAGTAAAAAAAAGTTCCAGCATGTAAATTTAATTCTCAAAGTGAATTTTAAGTCAACTGTCACAGATAAATTATCTATGCAAGCCTGAGCAACCAAAATCGGTTATTATTCCTTTGCACTAACAATGTAAGTCAGTCGAGTCCTAGATCAGAGAAAGATTACATATACCAGATATGACTGCTAATTGTTGCTGTCAAAAGTAGAAAACATAATATTGTTCTACTTCACAAAAATAAACCCTTTCAATGTGTGTGCTCCTAGGGATAAATCAAACAACAGTTTACGTCATATTCTTTTCAAGGAGAGTTCTACAAATATTTGACACAATAATATTTTCTACCATCTTCTTCCTTTAAGGAAAGACCATATTTATTTTGTAAATGTGGACTGTTAAGTGTTTTTGTTTTCCAAAAAATACATTTCAATGTCAGAAAACAACTTTCTTCTTCCCTTAACTGAATTATGTAGCCGTGATTGAAAGGACACTGTACTGGTTATTAAATTCTTATGGTTTCTTAACAAAATGTGTGTAATAACATGGGAAAACTTGCACCAATATACTTAAAAGAGGTTGAACAATCCTGGGTGCTTAATAGCACACCAGCTCCACTCAGCTAAAATTAATATAAGCATGGAGCACGCATCCTCTCTTCACTCCTACACGCACCATTTCCGTAAGATGATGTGTACAGCCGGCCCAGACTGCAGGAGCTGAAGAGGGATTTCCTGGCAGTCACTAGCACTGTGTGTGCCCGTGGCCAAGCCGTGCTCCTCCACACAAAGGTGGTGAGGCTCTGGCAGGGCTGCACAAGCTAGAAAATACAGTGTTATTTTCCCACGGAGCTTGAACTAATAAGTAGGGATTGTACAGCTCAGGCAATGATGCAGACATTGAGGCATCGCAGAGCCAAAAGCACTGTGGGGTCTGCAGGGCTTATCAGCCTCTGGTCAGAACCTTGCTGGACTCTGCAAGTCAGCCAAGAGTTCATACCTTACTTCTGCTATCCACATTATACAGGTTCTGTCAATGACGAAGATACTCCAAGAGCTTGTAAATCCCTTTACTTCCTGTGCTCCTCAAGATGGTCATCAAAGTCTGTGCCAAGCCCGGGAAGGCTGTTACACTGTACGTTAGGTGAGATGGTATTTCTGCAGTGCAGTCTTTCAAAATTTCAATCTAGCAAGAGACCACGCAGTGAGCAGGGACAGTTTGGCGTAAAAACTGGTGCATTGCTCTTCCTGTGGCATCTCAAAGCAGTGTTCACTGAAATGCACCATATTATGTATTAATAAACCAGAAACTAACACTGAAAATAAAAGTAAACCTTACCCTGCAGGACAACTGATTTGAAAACTATGTAGATGCTAAGCAAAATTAGTTATAAGTTTCTACTTAAGATTCAAGATGTAATTTTCCTGCATGATCACGGAAAATCCCACCCCAAATTTATTATTCTAATCTTATTATCCTTTGTCCTGAATTTGTCTAATCAGTCCTTGTACTCAACAAGGAGCTCCAGTTCTGAAGGGATTTTGCAATAAACAACTGCACAAACAAAGAGCCCCTCTATTTATTACTTAAACCCACTGAAATCATCTGAAGAGTTTATTTGGTGTGACTATTTCCCTGAAGCAGATGTAGCTAGTTTAACAGCTTTGAACTGCACTTCCTCTCTTTCCTCACCCTCTGCCCTATCCTAAAAGGGCCTTATCTATACTAACTATGGCTTATTTGAACTGTAATCCTCTAAGTCACCATTAGCTTAAAATATGTAATATCCCAATACAATGGTCACAACCTTTATTTTATTTTTCTGATGTTAGCAAGAAGACAATGCAGCTGGTTTGGTTACTAAAGCCTCTGATTTTTATTTAAAAAGCAAGTTTCAGGGCTTTACTAATGAGCACGGCAACATAAAGCAAGTCTTAATGACACTGCATTTTACTGGGGTGAAAAAGTAAAAGCTTCAAAAATAGAAGCTCATTAGTGTCTTTATTCTCCCTTGCTTTTCCAACGAGCTCACTTACAGAAAACAGACTGTTGTTGTTACTCTGCAGGTGACATGTTTTAGACAGAAACTGCAACTTTTTCTTTAGAGTGCAAGAGATGTTCTTAAGTGATAACACAGACTCCCAGGCCTCCTTCTTTCCCATAAAGAAGGAAAACTCTGCCAAACTGCTTCTGGCATAACCCCATTCATTTTTCCTGCAATGACAATTGATAGAGAATGAAAGCACCCTCTGGGACACAGAGGGTTCAGTTTCCTTTGGTGGTGGGTTTGATTGGAAGCAAACCTAAATTATTCCATTTCGAAGGAATGAATAAGGAGTATTTTTCTGGTACATAAAAAACATGCACATAAACCCAAACCAACCTTCACAAGAATCCTAAAGCATTAGATTGCTTAGCCAAAAAAAACCCCAAAAACAAAAACCAAAACCAACCCCAAAAAACAAACCCAAAACAACGACAAGGTTACTAATTCAGGTACAGAAATTGGTCAACAGCACCTTAAGATCCAGTGGATGCAGTGGGAGGGATGGCACAGGGGAAGGGTAGCAGATAGCATTCAGTAATGTCACCTGATAAACTTACATTAGATATTCCTACAGGGGAGAAAAATGTATGACCATCATGGCTACCTTAAAATCTATAGTCTCCTTCTGTTCTTGTTAAACAAAACTTCATTACAACAATCATCACTTTTCTATCATTTATTTCAGTTAGGTGAGATACTTGACATTGCTGTATTCACCTGTGTGTGCCCTCTGCAGTCCTGCCATTTGAACTAGTGTGCCTTTTCAGGGGAAAAAATCCACATTGTTTTTCCACATATACAAATAGCAAACATTGGTTTAACTAAAGCTTTTTGACAATTTATTAACATTATTAGACTTGAGAAACAAAGTGAAGTTTTATTCAAAATGTAAACATTAATATCATTTTTAAATGTTAGTGCTCACCAACAGTCCTTTTTCTGCCTTTCTTCTTCCATATATTTATAAACAATGCACTGAAAAAATGCCTTTGTCATTCGAGTCATCTGAAGAAGTTTTATAATATTCTTGCACCATTATAAATAAAAGCTGGAGATAGCCTTATATTCTAAGTTTTCACCCATTAACATACCACATACTCCACTCAGAATGTTACCTGTGCATGATACAAATGATAATCCTGCTCTGGTAGCTCATCATTATTACGATGAAATATCACAGACAGTAATTCCCAAAACTTTCAAGGGGGTGGAAGGGAAAAAACCCACCACATAGAAATCTTGCACAAAATGCATGCCTGTATAGAAATACCCAAAGTTGCTGTAGGAACAAGCAGCAAAATATAGCAAGGACAGATGCAAAGTTTATTCCACATATGCTACAATTAATCAACATGTTAGGGAAGTATCAAAATTTGTACTATTAACATATGGCAACAGTTTTATTCTTACAATACATTGCAATAGAGTAGCCTCACTGCAAAATGCTTTTAAGCTGCAGACAGTGCAATTGCATTAAATCTTAATTCTTCTGGGTCACGTTCCATGAATTTCTTGCAAACTTCTATTGCATCCTAGAGAAAAAAATGTACAAAAAAGTACAAAATGTAAAACAATATAAATCAGTTACTACAAAATACCCAAACAAAACACAACTGAAATACAAAGATATGCTTTATACAAACTATGCTCAAAATGGATTTTTCCATAAAGGTTTACAAAATACTGTGACAAATCTACATAAACTGTATTTCTGATGTGAGTTACCACTATTTAAAATTATTTACAGTGCTCATATGGGCAGCCTAAATGAGCAAAAGTTTTATGCAGAACCTTAGCAATGATTATTTTTGTGGCTGAATGTTACTTTGTGCAACAGATGCGTGGTTTGTCTGACTTTCTAAATGCATCTCTGAAGTTTGCCTTTACCAGTACTGCTGCATTCAGAAATTCTTCCTTTGTTTCAAGATGAATCTAAGCTGGGTGGGGTAATTGAAAGATCTTAAGTAATTCCTTCATGTAGCTTTAGGGTGCAATCTGGAGAACACATGTTATCAGTAAAACAGGAAAAAAACACATATGAAATAAGGAAAGGTTTATCCAACTTCTTCCCCTGTCCAAACAAGCACAAATTGCTTGCAAACTTTACAGACATTAGTCTATGCTTCTAAACTATAAAGTGTTTTTGGGGTTTGTTTGTTTGTTTGTTTTTAGTTTCTCTGGTTTCTTCCTTTTGTAATGCTAATCCAGTCTGGATATCATAGAAGTCAGATCTATGCACTGCCTTCTCTCAACTTCAACTTTGCATCATTCTGTGGGGATGACAGTTTATCCTTCCAACTCTATGTATTCCTTTCCAATTCATTTTTCAGCTCATGACACAAAGAAGCACTCAAAAGGAGCCATGAAAGTGGAAAATCAATATTAGCAAGGGTCAGAAAGGAAATTAACTTCTGTCTAGTAAGACACCTATCAAACTATAACTAAACTAAAGGAAAGAGAATGAAAAATTTTAAGTTTTCAATCTGATAACTTCTTCACATGTACTATTTGAAAGGTGCAGGGGTATATGAAAATCTAAGCACAGGAGACAAGTCAGTCTGATCTTACGTTATAGTCAACTCTTCTGACATTTCTTATGATAGTCTATCATCCAGAGTCACAATGTGGGTGTTCGAAAACACTGCGTTTTAAAAGTGAGTAAACCTAATTTTGTCTCACCAGGCCACTCACTCTATTTCTCATGCAACCATAAATATTGCAAGACTTGTGTGTTTTCATATATCTATTTTATAAATTCTGTGGAAATAGACTTTAGTATAACACCATTTAAGAAGGTACTCTATTCTTACCTCTAAGAAAGAATCGTCACTAGTTTCCCCATGGTTTATTGGAAATGGCTTGCGCCCATCTGTTGAAAGACAAAGAGGGATTGAACATCACATTTAAAAAATTATAAAAGCTTCATTTTTCCAGATAAAGCTACTTGAACAGATTTTTTTGTACTTCACTTTCAAAAATGCTATCTCATTTTTCATAAAGGTCACACATGCAGCTAGCTATTCCCTGATCTCTCCTCCACTGCTGACTGCTTCAATCAGTATCATTATATACAGTCTATTACATTTAAAAAATAATCCAATCAAAACTATGACATATTTTTTATTATTTTATTTGGAAACTTCAAAGCTGTAAGTTGCTATTGTTTTAGTGCTGGTAGAGTACTTCAGTTTTTCAAGTAGAGTAGAAAAATTTCAGCTACGCTTGATGGATTTACCCAGACAGACAGCTGTATGTCTGTGGCCTTTGACAGCTGTGCTCAATGACTCCATGAATAACAAACCCACCAGTTTGAAGAATCTGGCATAACTGAAAATATTTCTCTCATTTCAAATAAATTAGCCAACAAACCCAGTAGGTCTAAGTATTATGTACTTTCATAGCATTTAACAAGGGTTGCTAGTTACGTTTTTCTCCCACTTGCAATATAATAATGCTATCACTCTCAGCCTTTTAAAAGCAATTTCATTCATAGAAATATGTTTCCCGTTACTTGCAAAGAGTTAACAGAATGAAAACATATGTCAGGGTATCCCAAGTATTTGCTAGACCAAAATCACTTTTGGCTCTGTCTTCCCCATAAAAGACTTTTCCATCCCCGAAGATGCTATAAAAGTTGACAGTACTTCCAAACTACGTTTTCCATAACTGAAAATAGATTAGATGTCAGAAAACTTTTAGATTTACATGAACAAGAGGTTGTTCATTGTTGTAACTACTATGACTGAAGATACAAGGCAAAATCCTTAGAAAATGCCAGGGAAACAGAACTGAATGCCCTGCACTGTTGCAAGCTAAGTTTGATTCCATTTTGGGGTCTTTTTTGCATACATCTTGGCAGAACAACACTTTAATTTCATGTGCCTATAAATAATGTGTTTTCTATGGCAAAAACATAATAAACATTTAATATCCATGTGCTTCCTTAGCATTTTTCTGCATGCCAAAGCCCACATGCTGCCCACAGTGACTGAAGCCAGTGAATCAACTGAAAAACCTTCTCTCATTTTCCTACTTTTAAGTATTTTTTTTTGCTTCCTTCCACTGGCACAGAGAGAAGTTATTTTAAGAACAAAAGAAATAGTACTATTGGCATTCCACTGTACAGCAGAGCTAAGTGCCTCTTCTTTTTCTATTTTTTTTAAATTTTGTTATAAGAAAAAAGTTCAAGTGGGTTTTCTCTTGCATCATACCTACAGAAAATATGTAAACATGGTCATCATAGTATGCAGTCTGCTTTTTAAGCAGCATAAATTAATAGACAATGCAAACATATCATGGAAATAGTAGCACACAACTAAAAGAAGAGCAATTCATTATGCCTTGAAATGTAGAATCATAAAATATTTATATTGTATCCTACAGTACTTACCTTTATGATCTAGTCCACTGACAGACATACAGCATCATAAAATACAAGAATGTGTGTCTATTGTTTATGACTTATCTCTTACAATACCCCTTCGATTAACTTCATATTAACATAAGCACTTCTCATATACTGCTTGTGCCCCAGGCTGTGATTAGCTGTCACCTGTTAAGGGCATTGCTTAATTACATGCTGATTTTCAAAAGATGAAAAGATGAAAATGTTATCACCATAAAGTACTGCAAAATTATGTCAGGAAGACCAGTGACTTGCAGTTTTTACGTGCGGATCTACTTGCTGGTTTTCTGAAGAGCCTGCAGCAAAACCTAGTTGCCCAGCAACCTATTTAAGATTGGAGTCATTAGAGAATATCTGAGCAAAACTAAGTGCTACACAATCTGAAGAGGGAAAAAATAGTTGTATTTCAGAAAACAAAGACTCCTGTTGTACAAGTAACTGTCTACTGACCACAAAAAGTAGAGGAAAAAATGACCAGACTCTACAAGTGAGTTGCAGAATATCAGTATCTGTTAGTACTCTGACTACATACTTTAAGTTCAAACTGTATCACACTACTTAAGAATATAACTAACATTTCTAAAGCAGCATACAGTTAATTTAATACTTCCATAAGCAATTCAGGGAGATAAAATACAACTATTTTCCTCTGAAATTTTGAGTGTTCATCGATTCTTTCTTGCTTCCTGTCCTTATAAATGAAAACAGAATTTTTGAGGCAGTCTAGTACTCTGTACCACTTTATCTTAATAGGACGGCATTGAGGGAAGAAGGACCCAAAAACACCACAGGAAGCAGGCTGCAATTGTTTGCCAGAAATCCCCAGACCCCTAAGATGCAGCTGAAAAGAACCTAAGTCCTAGATTACATCAAGAAATCTCTCTAAAATTTTGACAGTTAATAGCATCACTACTTGTATTTGTTTCAAACAAATGGAGAGAGCGGATAAAAAGTGTTCTTACCCAATTCATAGAGATGACCACCTACATTAACTAATGCAATAAAGTGAAGATCTACTTTTTCATCTATACTTGGCGCCTGCAAGACAAAACAAAAAGAAATTGTATTTACTAAGACTCTTATCATGATATGATTAATGAGCATGTATCATCATAATATGCAGAACACTTGGACAAAAGAAATCACACTTGACAAGCAGTCCAGCATTCTGGATCTATACACAATGGCAGAAGTCAAATGAGGAACACTTTGGAATATAAAGAAGCTTTCTACAATGCACAGATCTGTAAGAATAGATGCAGTAAAGTATCTGGAATATTTCCAATTATAGATCTACATAAAAGCTTTATTTTTCATTACTGAGTTAAAAGTAATATCAGCTCAAATACATAAACATCAAAAAAAGGTATTCATATAAACAGCAAATCCTTCACTAACCTATCTCCCATAACCAAGTGCTGCAGGGCTCAACTGTGAACCTGTAATATTTCAGAACTGAAAATACTCACTTGGCCAAAATAATTTTTTCCTCAAAAGCCAAGCACGGTTGAGTTAACCTACTCCCTCTTCACAGGCAATCCAAACAACCACATCGTAGGTGGGGAGGAAAGAAAATAAACAGAGGTGCCTAGACTGAATTTTCAAAGGGGCATCACAGTGATCATACCCAGAAAGGACTGAAGTACAGTGGCAGCACCAAGTGACACAACACAAAAAGTGGTTACAGTTAGTAAAGATCTATCTAGCCCATGACTGTGCTGTCAACTACAGCAAAAGCAAAAGCTTTTTTAGAACACCGGGCATGCACAGCATGGTGTTCCACCAACACATGTTCCCAGCGCCCACTGAGCAGTGGTTTTGGAACATTTGAGCCAAAAGGTCTATCACTGTTGCATTCAACAGCAATTGATGGTGTTAATTCCTTATTAGTCTGCCCAGTCTGCATTTGAACTTTGACCCACAGTTTAAGATGATATCGTTTTGAGCAAATGGGGAAAAGGACTTCAGCTTTTCTTCATTATCAAAATTCTGACTTGTGTGAAAATGTATTTCATGACATTTCCTTTCATCTTGTAATTACTGCTAGCCTTAATTTCTTAAAAGACCCCAAAAATGTAAAAACTTGTCAGAAACAGATTAGCATGTAAAATGTGTTGTAGAACCTTGAAGCTGCATCATCTTTTCAAGACTGGGTTAAAAATTTCCTTTTTGATGATGGTCACAAGAAAACACTTAATGAGATGATATAAATTGAAGAAATTTAGCAAACAACCAGAACAATAGAGTGAAGGACAAGAAGTAACCATAAGTCCTTCAATGTGTCAAGATGGCCAAAGAACACAGCACTGTGGAGGAACCGCCAACAGCTTACAGAAATTCTATGTAGCAAACCCAAAAATGAGAGAAAGAGAAAAATAAAACAAAAAAATACACAACCTCCCCTCACTCTCATTTGAGAGTTAAACTGTGAAAGGCATCTTATTTTATCACTGCTTCAGAGAGCATGGAGAATGGAGAAAAGGCATTCTGGCCACTGAAAATGAGGCATCTATCAAAGGGACAAGAGGACCTTTCCACCAGAACTCCAAGCAATCTAAGTGAAATGGCCTTTGATAATTTTGTTTTACAGAAGGCCAAATAGAGCCAGGACTTAGCAAAACCAAGCAGCCTTAAGAACTTGGCTACCCCAGTAGCAAACTTAAAAGAACCACCGGTTTCCATAAAACCACACAAAACAGTAGCTAACATCCAATGGCATCTTGTTGTTATTCCCAATGGTCACCCAACTTTTTACAGACATCTAAACTGTAGTGCTACAAAAGGGTGCTGGCAGGCAAGGCTGAGCATCCTTGTCAAACCCCACATTGTCACTTAACTCCCTTCGTAGACATATGACTTCACAGCTGTTCACTTATCAATTAAACACACCAACTAAGAAATCTGGGTTTAAGGAATTTCAGGGTTAGGGGAAAGATCACTGCCAGTCAGTCTCACTTTAGGAAGGAAATGGCTTAGCATTTAAAAGCTTGCATCTGAACATACTCTACTTGCGCTCAAGGTGACAAGAAGTAGAAGAGCACAAAGTATCGCTATTTCAGAGGACTTTGAGATTTCAGGATTTGATTTTGATCACAATTAGAACAAGATAAAGTTGCTCCTTTGACCATTTTGAGGGTTATGTTCTTTGTCAAATTTTAATAAACACCCTTTCTCTAGAGAGACACAACTGGCATGCTTGGAATGCTGAGCCTATATATAGAAAGAAGATGGATAGAGAAGCCATCAAAAAAAGCATGATTGACTTCTCATATAGAATCCTGCTGAGTTTTTGTACATGACTAGTCTAAATAACATGCTTTCATTGTGCTATTGCCATAACCCATGAGAAATGCTGTATTTTTACATTTTTAATTCCCAAAGCTCAGAGAGAGAATCAAAGTGCCATGCCATTATTAAAGTTTCTACCGTATGTTCTAATGTAGGCAGTCTCCTTCCCTTGTGATTTCTTTTCATCTAATCTAGATAGCAGTAAAGTTGAACTGTTACATTTCTGAGAAATTAAAATTTCAATAATTTTGGACAGAAAACTATTTACTTAACCATAAGCACAGAGAAACAATAGGATCTGAATAGTCATGATGACCTAAAACTTTGTATTATAAAAATCTGTTGCTTATAACTTAGGCAAACAAGTAACTGGATTAAACTTTCCCAATGTGATTAATCTGATTCAAAATCCCTCCACCCCTCCCCTCCTCAGGGAAAAAACCCCCAACACATCCATATGTGTGTGCGCACACACACACACACACACATACACACACAGACACTACATGAAAAGCTTAGTCAGGCCTATTTTTACTTCACTGGGAAGGTCTAAAAATTCTAAGGCTTGAACCAGATGATTTTACATTTCAAAGGATTGGAAAAAAGAGGGAATGTCAACTTCTGGGAGATGTCTTTTGTGGTCTCCTTGAAAAGCTACACCTTTGGCTAAGTTTTCAAGATTCTAATAAGTGTCTATGTCAGTGCTTAAAAGAACAAGAGAGCATAGCTTTAAGAAGCCTGCATGTTCATCACCAAGTAGTATTGCTTAGGACAGTTACAGAGGATTTTCTCTTAATTACTCTTCTTGTCAAAGACTTCAATAACACAGACATCAGTCAAGTGTTGAGATGATCTGTTCCTCTAGATTTTTTCACTTACAAGCCCAATCAGGGTGCAAAAGGTTACAGCACATTGGACAGACTGCATGTATGTATGAATCACAAGGAAAGAGAAAGACACAGAAGTCTAAATAAGATGATTGTCTAATCAAGATTTGGAACTAACCTATGGGATTCAAGACTCCTTTTTCAAGTCTGAAGAGCTGTGGTGCAGAGTGAAGAGTTTGTCCTTTTCTATCCAGAAAAGACAGAAAGAGGGCAAATACCAGTATTTTGGGTAGCTTACAGAAGCTTATTTTATAGTTGCAACCTTAGTATAAAAAGTAAGTTTTGGTAGTATGGGTTAGTAGACACAATTTTTCCAATTTACCTCTTCAAAAGGAAAGACACGCTGAAAAATAAAGATCAGAAGACTTGAAACTGATTTAAAGAGGAAAAATACAAAAAGTTTAGTGCTCAAATGATGGTTCTGAGAACATCCTCTCAAATGTAATTTTCTCCCCAGGAACTGAGGCAACACTCAATGACAATAACACAGAATAGCTTCATGAATACCCAGTCTCACATACAAAAGAGACAGCCAAGGTTGTTGCGCCCCCTAATTTTGGGTACCACATTAAAAGCACTTAAAAATCCCAGTCCAAATTTTTCAGAGGATTTGACTGCCTCCTCTGCTAACCTAGACATCCAAATTGAATAATAAACAAGTGCTGATCTCTGTGAGAAGTCAATTTTAATTGACTTGTCTCAGGTCAATACCCATTAGTTCATGCTATGGAAACACAACCTCTAAATTTGTCTGTTCTCTTCACTAGCAGATTTCTCATCACCAGCAGATTTCTTCCTCTACTCTCACTAGCAAATTTCAAATCAAATGATAACAAATAGTGATACAAATGATAACCCTTCCTACTACCTCTTGTACTGAGAAATTTCTTTAGTTTTACCTTTCACCACTGCATGCTGCCCTTTCCTCATGAACTAGAAGTCTTCTTTCTAGTTGTTCTACTAACCTTCAGAAACTCAATGGCACACCCCATATCACTGTTTGCCCAATCATATCAGCTTGTCTAATAAAATATATTTCATCACCTGCACAGTTTATCTTCCTGATGCACTTAGACCATTATCCCAACCTAAAAGCTAGTATTCAATTTTCATGCATTTGAAATTCTTTAATCTTCAAATGTTGCTAAGTCAAAACAAAACTGTTCATCAAATTTGATGTGCAACGGGTTTCTTTTCCCCAAAGCTGCATTTCTGGGACAAACTTACAATTGGGAAAAAAAAAATTGTCTTGTTCTCATGGATCTACTTAACAAGCCTCAGCACATCCTGCTTAAAATTTATTTATGAAAGATGACATTATAAAAGAAGATTCAATGTTACATGCCAGTTTTCAGGCAACTTCTTCCAACTATATCTTGTATTTTAATTATTTCCTTACACTTGGTTTTGAAAGGAAGAAGCAAAGCAAGAAGCCTCACAAACCAGTTAAGCTGAATGCTTTGCAATACAGGTAGTGACTGGGAATAGAAAGAACCATCTTGGTGTTAAATCAAGAAACTGGCATCAGGAGTCTGTCAGGTTATGGAAGAAGAGAACTAATGACTGCTACAGAAAAGACAATTTTGCAGAACCTCGAGGAATAAAAAATTGCATACATACAACTGAAAAATCATACCAAATCATGAAAAAGTGATGTAATTGCTATTGAGTAGATTCAGATTAGACACCTCTAACTTCCATTTTGCAGCATGGAACATGTTTGGGCAAATATACCGTGTAGGACTGTAAAAGGCTTTTGAATCTTATTTAAAGTATTCCAACTAAACCGAAGACCACCGGAATGATGTTCACAAGTTTTTAGCAAGATTATTTCTGACGCATTCACACAAAACAGTGACATCTCTATTCATCCCATTATACTGCAGTGAGTTTATGGTACTTGAAATGCTCTGGAGTTTCACAGTTGAACACAATAAGATTCATTTAGCTCAAGGTATCCCTTGTACAGAATAATGAAAAAGAATTTCTCTGAGAGAGGTGCTGAGGGACTGTCTTGAGTGCTGGCACAGAAATGGACAACAAGTTTCTTTGCCAAGCATTGCCTAATGTATTTTTCTACCGGCTGCCATGGTAGATGTCTCGAGCTTATTACCTCTATATCCCCAACTATAGCTGGAACATGTAAGGGTCAGGTGAGGTACAATTCCAAGCTGAAGGACAATAGCATCTGATTTTGAGTGGGAGAGTCAAGCAAGAAGGTGAAATTCAGAGATAGGCTCTATCAAGGATCAGAGTATCTGGATATGCAGTGTTTATACAAACTTCCTTTTAAATCCATAAGCAAGAGGGATTATTCAGCACATTATTGTGCTGCTCTAAATAGGTATTTCCTGGTTTTTTTCTTTAAATAACAGGAACTTTAGTCTGATCTAGAAAGCAAACTGGGAGAAAATAAAGAGCATGTTTTCAAATTTGTGAAGTGTAGGAAAGATTCATAGTTAGGAGATTAGCATCAGCACTGTCTCCCCAACCCCCCCATCAATAGGATGAGTGGGCAAGACCAGGGATATTCTGTACCATAGGATGTCTGCTCAGCAATCAAAGCTGACAGAAAGGAGGAAAAAAAGGGGGCAGCATTAGTTATTGCTGTATTTGTCTTCCTGACCAATCACGACACATACAGAAGACCTGCTTCCCAAGAAGTGGCTGGACATCCCCTGCTGATGGGAAGTGAAGAATAAATCTTTTGTTTTCCTTTGCTTTCATGTGAAGCTTTTGCTTTACTGAACTGCCTTTACCTTGACACATGAATTTTTCTAATCTTATTTTCTCCCTGCCCTGGCCTGCTGAGGAGAGGAGTAATAAAGCAGCTTGGTGGGCACCTGGTGTCCAGCCAAGGTCAACCACCACCAAAGTCAAGGGAAGTTTTTAAGTAGGGAAAGTGCTTTTATTTAAGGAGCCTAAATAAGTCTCCCAGCATCAAAACTTTCACTCTAAATTTTGAAACAGTGTATTTTCTGTCTTTCAGTGTTTTAGTAGTAGAAATGTATTTAGAACTATGAGAAAGTTCAACTATTTTAAACACAATATACAGGATGTTTCCTGCCCCCCCTTAAATTCAAGAGCATAGATTTCTTAATAAAAGCAATACTAGACTGGTCATACATTTCTCATACACTGATCTCCTGCAAATCTGAGCAATTCAGCCTCTTTGTATACCTAACAGAATGATCAGAGCTGTACTAATACTACTTGTTGACAGGACAAATACTACCTTGTCATTCAAATTTTACCAAGCCAACTGAGGCAGCTTCAGTGCCAAAAATGCTGTCTGTTTTCTTGCATATTAAACTAATTTACAAATAGGTGGTGTGTTCTTAAGTTTTCTTGTGAAGGCATGTTATATGAAAGTATAAAGATGAGAACAACATTTTAGTTACCAATACATATCAGACTATATAGTATTCATGATAAATCTTTGTATATAGGCCTTGCAATTTTAATCTATCAGATGAAGACAGGACATCAGGGGAGTTAAGGTAAAAATATTTTAAAACTTTTTAGTGCAAGCTTCTCTTTTGCAAAATACAAGTTATAATGAAAGCCAAATTAATTTTTTTAACATTTTTAAAGCAAATGCTCACTACTAGTGGATGAGGAGTTATTTTGAGACGTTTTATGAAGTTAATAAAAGACTCAACATGGTTTGTGCTGTAACAACAACATGTTATGCTGTAATGTCCATCCTTGGATAAGTCATCATTTATTTACTGTTGAAAACTCATGTTCAATTAATGTTTTTATTCTAGGCATGAACACTCAAACTCAAGTCTCCTCAATTAGTCTTTTGTTAACAACAAGCATATATAAGCCAAATTCAAACAGGATCCCAGTTTCAAACTACAGAAACATGATATAGAATTTTCCAAGTTTTGCTAAACAATAAAAACCCCAAATAAAATGTCAGATGTTTGTCAATGTCAACAAAATAAATGGGGGGGAAGAAGCATGAGTTGGGAAGAACTTAAGTCTACACTTAACTCCAAGCCTCCTCAAGTCCCAAGATATTTACCTAGCTGTAAATGATAACATCAATAATGTTCCATAGTTCAGAATATTACAAGAGAACTAGGTACTTGATAATAGAAATTATTATTCACATGAACAGAAAGGAGTCTGGGAAAAGGTCTCATTTTGAGATACTTATCAGGATAAAAATAGAAAAGCTTCGAAGTAGTGAAAGCATTTGACACTAATTTTTAATAGCAGTAATACATTAAGGATTTCCACAAGTGGAAAGACAGATCTGAATGAAAAGAAAAATTATTTGGACCACAGTCAGAGTAGTTATTTCATCTCTGTAAGAAATCCACATACCTCATAGAAGAATTTCTAGGAACACAGCTGAAATGTGGTCATTATCAAAAAATGGTAAAAACAAAATCAATGGCCCAACTTTGCATTTAAGTCCATTCACTTCTACATATCAAGATTTATTTTTTAATTCATGTATGCCCTAAAAATGTGATCACTCCTTAAAAGCAGGATGAAATATCACTAAGCGACTCTTTCAGTTCAATTCAGTGTTTCTGTTGGTGGTCATCGGACAGTTTAGAAATATTGGCTATTCTGTGCACGTAATTTTTTTTCCAGATTTTCAAGATACATTTGTGCTCTGTGAGTGAAGAAGGAAAATGTAAGTATTTGATGACAAGCTTTACTTATTGGAACATCTTCACCTTCAAGTAGAATGTATGCCTACAAACTAGATAAAGAAACAAGATGTAAAGTGAGAAAGTAACCAGCCCCTTGGGATTACAGGAAACATTTTATCTTCAGTGAAATATCCAGGGACCATTAACCAAGACTAAGTGAAAGAACAGGAGACTAGGTTTAGGATGTGAGAATTAAACCAGGTCTCAAACACAGAAGAAATAATATCACGTGACAAAAAATTAGAAGCCCCTTGGTTTAGCAGATCCAAATGAAAGATCATGAAGATGAGGTAAAAAGAAGAGGCTGGATGTGGAGCTTATGGAAAAAAAAAAAAAGCCACTTCATGAAAGGCAAACTTCCTCTATGCTTTGAAAATGATTTGGCATATGTATTGAATCAAAAATACCTGGACAGCAAAGCATGGAATGATGTACTTTTGCTGTCTGACATGGTGGAAAGGGAAGAAATAAACCAGGAAGAAAGAAATCCTAAGAATGGTTGAGAAAAGACCCCAACAAAAAATGACGCCTCGAAGACTGAAGTTACATGGCAGAAGGCCGGTCGTGTCAGAGTAAGGAAAGACTGAAGATGGACTACACTTACAACAGAATGAAGCCCGACAGATGGAAGGCGTATCAAGGGCCGCCAACGACGCAGACGGATTGACGGACTGGGAGCCTTTGCAGGACCTACATGATTACGTTTGGCCCAGGAGAGGGATGCAGAGTGACACAATGGTGAGGCCTTCGTTCTGCTGTGGCTAACCTGAGGCTGCGATGAGCATGGTGGTGAAGACAGCGAGGACGATGACGACTACATAAACATTAAAAAAGAACATACTTAGCCCACTTAAACTTGGAGTAGCATCCCTAAAAAGGCAACTGCAAAAATGTCCTTTAACTGCTCAAATCACAAAGCTAATAATCAAGAATGTGTTGAATTTGAATGAGAACACAAAAGAACAATGAGAATAAGCAAAGACATTATCTAAATCTGAAGTTTATAGTCAGATAAGTTAGAGGTTATTCACACCCAGGGAACTTCATAATATGAACACAAATTAACTGACTCATTCAAGAGACAGAGTGTTGGAAAGTGAGGAAGGGGAGGATTTAAGCATCATTTCAAGGAAGGAATAGTTAAGAACAGAGAATGAATCAGTTTTGTCTACAGCTACAAAAGCTGTGAGCAACATTTCTTTGGTAATTTGGGAAAACTAGATTGTGCTACTCTGGGATTTAAAATGAATCAAGGAACTATGGTAACAGAACCCAGAGCTTCTTTACTGTTCCATGTCTAACAAAAAAGGAAAGCAAAGGAAAAGGGAAGCTTACCGTGGTGAGGTATGCAACTTCCTAAGTTTTTCACCTATTCTTCTAAAATAGCAGGCCAGTGGCAGTATTGCCATTAACACTCAGGATCCCTTTAGTATCCGTGGAAGCAGTAGGACTATGTTAAACCATTCAAATTGTTACTATTAGAAGAAAGACCATAGAAGTATTAAAAATGACTCTCAGCTCCAACTGACAAAGTTATAGTAAATATATTAAGACCAGAAAGGACCATTGTGATGATTTAGTTTTGATCTTCTGTCCCACACAGGCCACAGGACCAAACAAAGTTCAAATTTTGTTTGGTTTAGAACGTACTTATACAACAAAAGAAAACATTCAAGCGTAACAATTTTTTTACTACTGAGAAAAAATCAGAACAAATAAAACATTCAATCAATCCCTTTTATAGGCACAGAGACATTAAGTAACATATTCGTACAGTTTACTAAATACATTTATGCTAAATGAAAAGGCAACCTTTTTAGTACTGTCCAATGATCACATAACATTAACCGTGGACTACATTAATTCATCTGGCCACAATCTCAAAGCAGAAGCTCACCTTCAGCATATCATTCACTATTAATTTCCCCTCTTAGAATACATAAAAATTCTCAATGTCATCTTCAGCCTTTTAGAGAACCCTTCACCTTCTGCCAAGAAATAAAGTTTATCTTTTGTGCTAATTACACAGCTTTTATGTGGCCTCAGAAAAATACTCCTTTGTTTGAAGCTAATCTAAAGGGCAATTCAGATTGTCCTGTGTTGATGTCTTGTGCTTTACTATCTCTTGATCTTTTTCCACTGTCTGTAGGTTTTGGGGTTCTAATCATAGCATCACAGAATGGTTTGGGTTGGAAGGGCCCACCTTAAAGATGGACCTTAAAGGGCACACCTAGTTCCAACCCCCCACCATGGACAGGGACACTTTCCACTAAAACGGGTTGTTCAGAGCCCCACCCAACTTGGTTTTGAACACTTCCACGGATGAGTCATCCACAACTTCTCTCGGCAACCTTTTCCATTGCCTCGCTAGCCTCACAATAAGTAATTTCTTCCTAATGTCTAGTCTAAACCTACTGTCTTTCAGTTTGAAGCCATTGCCCCTTGTCCTGTCACTACGTGCCCTTGCATAGAGTCTCTCTCCAGCACCCTTCAGGTGCTTGGAAGGCTGCAATTAGGTCAGCCCATTACTGTCTTCCTTGTCACTGACAGACTGTTTAACAGTACAGGTCTTAGAACCACTCCCTACAGAGACCCACTAGCACACATACTCATCACTGACACCCCACTTATCTGCACGGAGACCTGCCAACTTAGGGCAGGCAGAATAGAAACTGCAGTTTCTTAAGGTACGTCTCAAATGATGCATTCAACGGAATTACTCCAATAGGGGCTGTCAAAATCAAGCATTAGATAGCTTCCCTGAAAAAACATTATTTTCACTCTAATAAGTCAATGCGTAAGTTCCAGTCAAAATTATTTACTTTCTTTGTGTTATTTATTATTTTTGAAGCAACTAATCTTAGTTCTCTTTTTTTTCTTTTTCCTGTCAAGAGTGGGACAATGAATTGGTTCTTTCTGCTCCCATATTGCTGACCTTAAAGAAGGAAGACAGGGTTAGAAATCCTTCATGAAGAGCAAGCATCAAGTACAGTAGAAACTGTAGAGCTCAGAGATAAACATGGAATGTTATCAAGTCTCAGGTAACTATGATCAGAGTTTTCCACAGGTTTGTCAGTTTGGTTTTTTTTAATTTCAAGCATTCTGATCCACCCCTACATCTCAGCAGCTCCTCATAAAAGAGGACAAAACCGGAAAACCTCCAGTCCAAAAACTGAACTATATGAATAAAGAGGAATTCAGCAATGACAATACTTTTATACTTCTTATACAAGACAGAGAGGCTTACAAGAGCTTAATGGCTATTACAGTTTATCTGTACTACTGATTGGGCTTTTTTCATCTTCTTCACTTGAAGAACTAATCTAAAATGAGACATTTTACATTTAAATAATGTATCAAATGGCTTTAAAAATTATCTATTCTCAGCTTGCCTACGAAAATTTCAAAAGATGACTGAAAAAACAATGCTTCTAGAATTCCTCATAGTCCACAGACCTTCCCATGGAGGAAGGAACCTACAAGATTAGAATCTGTTGTTGGACAGAAATCTAAGAACTTCACTGACTAGACAGTTCATGATAAAAGGCAAGAGACACTACAGCATGTTTTACAATTTTGTAAGCTGCTGCCATCAAAACAGACAGGATTGTTAAATTGTCCAATAATCTGCATTATAGTAACTATTTACTGAGAAATAGTTTAAAAAATCAAACCAAAAACCTTGTTGAGAGTATGACTTTACTCTGGCTTTGATGCATTCCATTGATTGGAAGCTGTTAAACTATATACTTTTGCTCTGAAAAAAAATGTTATCTTTTAGTACTCCTGCGTAATTACTGAGAAACTATTTATAAGACTTTAAACAATACCAAATTTAGGATTTATTTAACAGTACAGAGATGACCACAATATTGAAAGATTTTTTTTTAGAGAGCCTTTTTTAGTTTTGTTATCATTTTTACCACAATTCTATACTTCTACCATTCTTCTTCATTGCACTTACTTGTTTTCTGGCCAATCTTACTAAAATAATGAGAATATATTAAAAATGCCTCTTGCCCAAATGTAATGAGATCAGAAAATACTTTAGGTCTTCAAAACTGAACTTGTAGCATAGAATGCAGTTTAGGGCAACTAATACTGTAATATTGCTAGTCAGTATTTGTGCTAATTTTGAATTCTATTAATTGAATTTTTTTATCCTTTATTCCCTGTAGTAGTGGATCCCCTAGTGAGATCAAGAGAAAGATAAACTTCCTCTCCATTAAAAATATACTTTCACATCTGTAAAGATGACATTTCAGCAGTGTATAGGAATTCTTGGAAAACAAAGTTAATACTGGATTATTAACAAGGCTTACATGGCTAATTAACAAGACTACAATAGCCAGAAAATTCTATGCATTGCTTTAATAATAAGCACAAATTAACGCATGTGACCTGAAGTTGCTTTCAAACTAATACTAAAAAAAAATTAAATTAGAATTACATGTCAATATTACTATGAAATTAATGTTAAATACTCATCTCCAAATAAAGGATACAGTCATACATTTCACATTTAATTTAAAATACAGAAGACAAAGCCTAACTTGAGACACTCTATCCAAACAAGACTTATTAACAGCTAGAAACTGCAGAAAAGAGAGAATTAGTCTAACTTCACAAGATGAAAAGATCACAGGAGCATATTCCTATGCTGAAAATTATAACAGGTCAAATATTTGAAGTGGTAAAACAAAAGCCCTGAAATAGAATTGAATGTTATTGTCATAAAAGCCAGTATGCACATTAAGTTTATTGTTTGAAATGCAAAAAAACCCCAAAAAACTCATCACAAAGAAATTAAAAGCTTCATGGAGTAGGTCCAAAAAATGTTCAGGCAATTGCCATCTGCCCCAATCCAAAACTCATTCCTATATATAGCTGTTACTAAAACCTAGAGCCATATAAATGGAAGATCTAAAAGGAATCACGTGTAAAGTTTGTCAGGCACCAAGAGCTGTGCTTTCGCACATACCTAAAAGTGCCTAAGTTTGATGGTGCTGAGGAGCTCTTGACTTGGCTCATGCCCAAACCTGTCAGGTTCTAGAAACAGGGATCTCTTTGTTCATCTTAGGGAACCCAATCCAGCAAAGTATTTCCGTTGATGTGTACTGCACTGAAGACCTAACAGGACAAAGCAGCATCTGGTATTGCATGACCATTTCTAAGAAGAAATATGTATTACTGATTAACTTGCTAGTGGCTACAAAAACTCATCTTTCTGGAAACCCAGGTTCAGGGCATCCTCTCAGTGGAAAGTTCAGGCCCAGGCCACGTCCTCTGACGACGCTTCCCTGCCTATCAGCTGACAAACTATGCTGGGAATGGGGCTTTCTTCTTTCCTCCGTTTTGAGGTTGTGTCACTGTGTAGAAAGAAATGCCAGCTGCACTGGAACAGAGATGAAATGAGGTTTAACTGCATACCGACATCACTGGAAACTTGGGAAACAGAAGGAGATAGAGTACTTTCAGTCCTGGTAATTGTTTTATGGGATGTTTCATGTTTCATCCCACAGCCCTGGGATCAGAGGCCCTGACACATGTTCTGCATCTGCTCAGTTGCATTGTTCCATAAGTGTGCAATAACTCCTCGCAACAAATTGTTACACAGTTCCCATGCAGTAAGCCCTGCAGCAGACATGGGAGAAGGTTGAAATGACAATAGAAAGTGCAACTCTTCCAGCCAAACGGGCCATATAAGGGTTATTACAAGCTTTAAGATTATACCCAGAGAAGGTGTACTTAGTATCTATCACTTTTTACCACCACCTTCTGCAGCTTTGTTTTCCATAAATAATTGCTCATTATTGAATTAAATGAAATATTTTAAAGGGTCTGTATCACAGTTCAAACTAAGCATTCTTCTTTCTTAGAAGTTATTATCATTTCTGGGTTTTTTACAGTAATTAAATCTATGTATCACACTGTCTGAAAAAATCCTCTTCCTCCTCTTTCCTTCACAAGGGTTTTAAATCTCTTAACAGCATTTCAAGCCTATTTTGGTAGTGGTGGTGAAATATTGAGAGACATTAAGTTCCTTCAAGTTTTTATAAGAAGATAAGCAGTCAGACAGAGGAGTCTGACAAAGGAAGAATTCCACAGAGGCAGAAGATGTTTCATGAGCTCATCTCCAACAATACACCACAGAATTCGCATGAACTGGACACATTTATGTGTATTTCAATTGCAAGAAAAACCTTGTTCCTAACTAGAAATTCCTTACATGCAACGAAGGCCTGACCAACATGCAAATTCTTAGGAAGTTAAGGTTCATAAGCTCCAGTCCTCACAGACCTACTTGTTTTGTCAACGCTACAATTATCAACATCAGTATGTATTGAAACTGAGACTACAGACCAAGCTGGGCTACATCTGCTAGCTGATCAACATCTGCACCAGTAAGTTTAGTTAGTCCTTCTGCAGCTGGTAAAAAGAAAATATTTACAGTACTCTCCATGTAAGTTTACTCCATGATTAAGAATGGACAATATCCCAAGAGTATTACTTTACTAGATATATGGGTAAAGACAAGAAAAATGGTGAGATCAGAGCACCCCAAAATAATCTTTCCACAGTTAGTGATAACTTATCTCTTCCTGAAGACCCAAATTTAAGTTCTATGGCCTATGTTAGGCAAAAGTCAAGCTAGATTATCACAATGGTGACTTTTGTGAACAAAAATTAATAGAATCACAATCACAAAAAAAAAGAAAATTTCAAAGGTTAGGGAGCTCTGCAAAAGCCAAATTAACTACATGTTTTTCAAAGTTTTTCCTCCACAAGATTTTTTTTCTGAAATAAATCGTACAGCATTGTTGTACACCAAGTACTGTATTTTTAGAGTGCTTCCTTGAGCAAACTCAGTAGATGCAACATCAAGTCTCTGAGTAGTTTTCGCCCACTGTCTAGCTTCAGCCATATTGGTAAAATGTTGCAAGTCTTAAGGATTGTAAATTCTTATAATTTTTTCCTTCCAAATTAGTGGTTCAATAAAGTAAAAAAAAAGAGAGACAAATAATTTTCTCTTCTGCCTAAGGGAAAGCAGCTGAGTGTGAACTCAACCATCATCTGTCTCACATGGCTATACCCTGCTTCTTGCTGTCTCTTACGCAGATAGTGCAAGAACAGCACAGGAAGCGTTATGGATTGTAGAGATGCAAAAAAAAAAAAAAAAAAAAAGAAAAAGAAAAAAAAAGAAAAGAAAAGCAAACAAACTTATGGCACTGATTGGTAGAGATGTTGGATGCAAAACTGTAGAAGTATTTTGTTACTTTCACTGTTACTTCTTATAAACTTGTTATTTAAATTCATAGGTTGCTTTGTGGGTGCGAATATCCTCTGTAGTTATGTTGCATCCTAGGAATCAGAATTCCTTTGTACAGATTTTATGGTTAAGCATAAGATTCAGAATAACAATTCTACTGTATTAATACCTTATTAGTTATTTGCTCAGTATAGAAATCAGATTAATGCATGTCTCAAACACTGACACATTAGGTAACATGGCAATGCAATGAATCACAGACTAACCAAGCACAACTTCCAAAACATTTCACGTGATTCTAGTAAACTCATTTTTATACTTTTACTGTGTAGACTGTAAAAGAGAAAAAGCCATAGCCAACACTTTTAGGCAACTTCACTGCCTTTACAAGAGAGATTACATGCTTGTTCTGTAAGGCTAAACTAAACAATAATCATGTAAGAAACAGTTATATAATTGATTTTATATTCTCCCAAGATGCAAGTATTTCTTTAGAAGACTATGGATTACTCAGAAGAGACATCAAGGAATATGGGTGATTTAAGAAAAAAATCCCACCATATGCTCTTGGCAGGAGCAAGAGGGTAGCTCTGTGTTTCTTCTCTAACAATAAATTTTAATGCCCCAGGGAATCAGAG
The DNA here is from genome assembly GCA_013400975.1 of Atrichornis clamosus. Lineage (NCBI taxonomy): Eukaryota > Metazoa > Chordata > Aves > Passeriformes > Menuridae > Atrichornis > Atrichornis clamosus. Next base: position 25,452 of record WBMZ01000786.1, read on the forward strand.
ATCTTTGAAAGTTCAAGTTTTATAGCAGTTGGGAACAGAGTGCATGGATTCTACTTAGTTCTTGCCAATGTTAATGACTGTTACTGTGATCAAAGTCTAACTTAGTGCATTCCAAGCAAGATTATAGTTCTCAAGGCACACAAAACAAGTTTACAGACTACAGTTTGCAGTTATGTTTTGAGTTAAGGAAGAAATCAAGCTATGGTACCATTTTTAGTGGCTGCCAAATTCAATCCATGTTAAGAATATTCCTGATCATGCTCATGAACAAAAAGTGTATCTAAGTAAACACACAGATGTGTGCCAGTAGTTCAGGTTTCTGTGAACATCTGAAACGTGTTCTTATTTTTGACTTTTGACGCTCTCAGTATAAACACCAGTTTTGAATTTCAAAGGCTGATTTTTCTACCATCAGTATTTTTGATAAAGGTGTGAGAATGTTGTCTCCATTTGAAACAGCAGCTCAGATGCAGCACCTCAGTCCATTCAGTTCTGAGCCTCATTTAGCTCAATGTACAGTTCTAGTAACCAGATCTGTCAGCTGGTAAACAGATGTACGAAGTGTACTAAAATAACACAAAAAGGAGGAGTTACAGAACAAAGACAGTATTTTCTGTGCCTTCCCTTAATAGTTGATGTATTTTATACTGCAGTTCTGTTTTCTTCTCTCTTCCTTTTCTTAACAACTAATAACTGAAACAGTGTAGGCTAAATTTTGTTTAGTTAGACACTGTCATCAGCCTCTAAGGAAGAGGAAAGAAAATACATGAATGTGAGAGCTCCTAATCTTGTCCTAAGAATTTAGGCCATGAACAAAATCAAAAGCTCTTATTACTCTCTAACTAATATCCAACAGAGGTATTTCAAGTGGCCATATCATTTGTGTGTATTCCCTTGAATGAAACATTATTTTGAGCCATGCTGTAGTAACACTAAAACAAGTAAACTTCCCAAAGACCACAAATCACATTCTACTAAGCACTAATGCATAAACCTTGATAGAACTCCCCTGTCCAAAAGAACTTTTACCTCAAACTCTAAAGTGGTTCCCTATGCCACAAGTACCGCACAACATAATAAAAAGTTCACTCTATCATTTGAACTTGACATCAAAAAGTGATATGGAAAGCCACTGGCAGGTTAGTGAAACCCTGATGTTGCACAAACAGCCTGCCCACCACTTAACAGCACAATTAATTGAGTATTTGCTGTCCACAGAAGCAAAAGCTGGCCCAAGTGTAGTCTGTTAAACTTTCTCCTCTCTTCCCAGGAGTGTGCCTGTAACACTTCTGTGCCAGTATTAGCTCCTACAAGACTACAGGATGAGCTATTTCAGGAAGCTGTTTGGGAAGCCCATTGAAGACAAAAGATACTGTAGGAAATCTGACAATCCAGAATGATTTCAACAGCCACAGATAGACACAGCTGGCTAAAACTTCAGATACTATTACCAAAATAGCACTTGAACACATGTTAAGCATGTCAAAGCCTTCAGAAATATAGACATTGAATACAAATTACTCTCCAGATCTAAATTTCTTGACTAAGGGCAATAATGACTTTTAAAAGAACTTTATGTGGTATATCTTGGCATTTTCCCTACTGTAGAATTGAGCTGTAATGAAGCACAGTTCCAAAAGCAGTGGATATAGATCTCAGTAACATGAGAGCAGAACAAAAGTATCTTCTACTCACATTATTATATTCACATATTAAAAAGGTCATTAATTACAAGAATCAATACAGATAATATTTTATACCTAGAATAACTTCCCTCCACCTATCATAGCATATAAATGTTTAACTGAGTTAAACAATTTCTATGGGCTTACTTCTACAAGTGTGCCTTTGCATTTTCCACCTTTCCTACTCTCCCAGGCAACTATACAGTAACTTTATATTATTCATGCAAATGATGAGGTAGGATACAAAATAACTTTCTTCCCCAACTCCAAATTCAAAAGGGCTATTTACTCTGCAAATGACTGTAAACCTGGATGTCTCTCTCATATAGTAAGACATTTTCCTGTTTTCAAAAAATTTTCCCCTCAGATTTTCTGATCTGTTACTTGCAAATAGTTACTACAATTGTTTTGAAAGACAGAAATGCAAGATAGCAATACAAAAAAAAAGTTAGATATGAACCTAACCTTGATCACTGCTATAAACTGGTACTTTTCCTCTCTCAGATATTGCCATAACTTAGTTATTATTGATCATTGTTGATTAGACAGCTAATGCACATCCACAAACTGTCATTTTAATATTTTTGAAGGGTTGTGGTTTTCTGAGAGGAGAGGGTGGTTTTGTTTTTTCGTGAGAGGGTATCAGAAATGTTAAGATGTGTGGTAGTACGGGGTTTCAGCAGCTTATCAACCGCTGAAGGAGGTAGCAGAAGAAGAAAAAAAAATCCAAATGCAAATCAAACAAATGGGAAAACTCAAACACTGCTCAGCACAAAGCAATAATACAAGGATAAGCTTAAAGTGTGTACAGTTCTGCGAAGAAACAGCTTCTATTTTCCACATCTTAAGACATCCTAGATATTATAAATAAAACTGTATGCTCAGCAGAAGACTCACGGAAGAATAGAGGATCTTGAGTATCTGGTACCTATTCTAGTCTCAACAATAGCTGCAGTTCAGGTGCCAGCACACAGAAAAGAGTACACTGGCTCTGTGAAGCTTTAAGGTGAAGACCTAGATCCCTTTTTGCCAGCTTTGGACATGAAATGCCTGTCACTTGAGAAAGGGTACGCTTCAGCATCATAAACTTTACACAAAGACTGTTAGAGGAGTCTTACATTACTTGTCCGCATTATGGTACTTGAACACGTGGCCAGAATCAAAACACCCTTGAAGCCAAAACGATGCATCTCCTGGGGAACCATTCCCAGATCTCACTGCTTGCTACCAAAGTAACTTTAAACAGACCTACATTTTTAACACAGAAGTACCCATAAAAAGTACTGCTTTATGTATTTATTTGCTCTACTGTAGTAATAAAGTGAGACACGGAGCCACAGAATCCAGGAGCATTAACAGAATTTGGTCCAAAACCCGGCCTGAAGGATAAGTTCAAATTTACAACCCTTTTAATTTGCAAACTTGAAATGAATTATCAAAATGAAAACTGCTTAACAGTTCTTAAAAGTTTCATCTCCTTGAAAAAAAAAATTCACTTATTTTTACAAAAATATTGAAGTCGTTTAATAAAAATTCAGTAAACTTCATTAAAAAACTAACAAAATTTAATAAAAAAAAAACCTCCACAGAGTACTCAGTTTTAATCCAGTCTATAGACAGCCTGCAAACATTTTAAATGCAACACTGAAAGTTAGACAAAATGGCTAGAAACACAGCCTTTTTTTTTTTTTTAACTAGAAAAATTAATCAGAGCTATCAAACTTGGGAAGCCTGTTAAAACGCCCATCAAGGCAGAACATTCTATAGCTTTCAGCTTCAATCTATTTGCTTGGCAATTCATCCTAATGTTCATTCAAACAGATGACACAGTAATGATACATGCCCCCAAGAAGAACTCTTCTTCAAACCATGGAATTCAGGGGAAAAAAATCTGATTACAGATTATCCTAAACCAGAAACAAATCCTACCCACCAGACAAGATGATAGAATACACAGATACTAGAAAGATGGCACTGCTTTATTCTATTACTTCTAATTTTTATTTCTAGCTAGACTTGCTTTATTTTGAGGCTTGAAATACTCACATACATGAAACAGAAACAAAAGAAGAAAATCCACTAGCATATTATAAATATTAAGCAGTCACTGAGATTATAGAAAAAGTCTGTGAAGACTTAGCAAGACTATCAGGAGCAATCAACAAATAAAGGCTTTCCTTACAAGTATTAAAGGCTGAATCCTCAAATATCTGAAACATCAAAACCCAGAAAAAAAAAATCCAACCAAACTATTATCAGAAGAGAACCTGTCTGTACTCTGTGCTATTTTTAAACCTTCTGCAGCTCTATATTCCAGAAGGTTTCACTTTCTCTCCATCATGTGATGGTGTGTTTTGCATGGTGGAAGGAAACATCAGAATCCTGAAAGCAGTTACAAAGCTTCCTAACCAAATCAGCAGAATGGACTGCTATACAGCCCCTTTTTGGAAGCTATTCTGTCTAACCCAGTTAAGTTTAAGCAACACTTTATGAAAATGCGAGTGGACAGTAGTATGGAATACCTATCAGAGAGACAGAACTACCCACAGAGCAGGCTTTTCTCATGAAGCACACAGGCCAAGTTAATCATCCTAAGAAAAAGTAGGCCTGCACATTTTCTTAATCTTTAAACCTGTAGGAGACCTAGAAAGGACTTTTTGTTCTCTAAGCACTTACTATCATTAAGCAACTAAATAAGCCACTTTACTCAAAGGAAAACTTTTTATGCAACATGCCTTGGCTATTTGGACAGTTGAGAGGCAGCATGGAGGTCAGGGGGAGAACAAAAACCCTGGAGTCATAGGAAGACAACCATGTTCCCTTCCAGGGCTCTTAAAGGAAGTTTAGATTCTCAGGAAAGTAATCGTCACAAGAAACAGATATGCAGGAGGAATAGAATTCTCTTCTTTCTTGCTCCAAGGGTGTTAGAAATCACCAATTTACTCCACAGGACAAGTCAACAACCTTGTATGACCTCCATATGGTAACTTCAGCACCTTCAAGATCATGCTTTTCATCAGTCCCTTCAACCACTACATGGAGAGCTATACAGTGACATTTAAAATGTACCAGTGAAATGAAAAAGAGATTAACTCACTTCAACTCTCAATTACACTTCTCAACATATGCATGTTTTGTTATTTTGTTTTGCTTAAAAAGAATTTTACTTTTAAGTAAAGCAATTCCTCAGGAACTGGTGAATGGGGAGGCCTTGCTGCCTGTTTAACGACCATATGGTAGGACAGGATTTGAAGGCAATTTGATGTTCCAGTAAGAAAACTTATTTATTTCTTCCCTCTTTGGTTGGTAGATGAGAACTATTCTGAAAAAATGGTCTTAGGAAATGTATTCAGCCTTTGTACTATTTCAACTTTGGAAAAAAAAGACAGGAAAAAGTTATTTTGCCAGTCTAAGGAATATCCATATTGAATTACTTACAGATAGAGTTAAGACAAAATGAATAAAAAATATTTGGCAAGGAAACTAGCTATTCAGTATTTATGTTTAGGCATGGTTGCTAAGACACTGTTGTAATTTTTCATTATTAAAAAAAGCCTTCATCTTTCCATGCAATTATTAATCTTTTGTATTGTGGTTATCTTGATCAGGAAACAAATTAATTAGTGGAAGTTCAAGAAGTTAACTGTCCATTATTAGGAGATTCCATAAACACTTAGGTGCTTCCTGAATCTTCACGAACACTCTCAGAACAGCCCTTGCATTTTCTTTCCCAATCATTCCATAGTATCTGCCAGAAGAATGCACAGACAGACCACTCCCTAGATGAACGTCACAGTACATCAAAACAAGTAAAGAAGTTTCAGAAGAATCTCAGGAAAAGATTCAGTCTTCAGCAACTTGTTGGAATAATCACTCTTACACAGCTTGACAAGAGTATCTAGAAATCAACTTATTTGTAAAAAAAACCCAAACAAACCAGACCAGATTTTTTTGAGTCTCTTACTTGGAAAAGGAAAAAAATACAAATTTGTTCTGATGCTTCTTCTTGAAATATAGAACTTTGACTAGTTTAGATAAAGAGATAAGAAGAGAGAGTGGTGTGTTTTTTTAGAGTAAATACTACAAAGGAAGATGAGTATCTATTAACAGAAATAATAACAGTTAAAACAGTTCTCTTCATTTTCATTTCCAGACAGGGCAAGGGGAGCAGAAAGGACTGCTTTGCTTTCTCGTACATTGTATAGAAGACACTGCACTAAAGAAAGAAAACATTACCTACTGTACTTCAAAAAGAGAGAATGGAAGAGTCACTGGAGTCACAGCCAAACATAGAAGTGTTTTTCTTTTTGCCAAAGAAAGAAGTGCTAGGACCAATCCAATCAATTTCTTTTTTGTGGAACAGATACTGAAATCTGAACTGGAAAGATGGAAAATGGACTGAAGCAGAAAAATGTTGAATGTTCAGGTTTATGTTTATTTTAACATTTTTTTGGTCAGTTTTCAGGTTGTTTTTTCCATACCACACAATCTGTTGGGGCATAAATGCTTATAAATATATGTATCAGTGAGAATTATCTGAATTTGGATAGTATAAAAACAGCACATACACAATCACAAAGCAAGTATTGTACTATTTCTTTTCCTGAAGTAAAATTTCACAGGCTCTCGTAAAATGCTTGTTCCAGTTGTATGATTTCTATGAATCTTACAGTCTTACCTATGAATTTGCAACATCAAACCCTCAACTTTCTGTTACTGTTTTACTCCAAAATGAAGCTTAGAAAGATCTTCCATGTTATATAAGAGCTAAAACACCCAATGCAAACAACCAGCAACAACAAACAAACAAACAAACAAAACTCCCCCAAGCTTCAAGTTTGGTTTCCCTTCTAAAGATGCCACTTGATTTTGGACTAATGACATAATACTGCAAACCAAGCAATAATCTCAATTTTACTGTAAACCTTTCATAAATAATTGCTTTCATGTGAATTATATTCAACTCATAGTAGATATTAACAAAGACTTTTAAAAAAATGAATACCTCAGTCTGACCTTCATGGGCACTGGATTCATGAGTGACACGAATTGCCTAAAATTAAAATATATTTAAATCAGACTTTAAATGAGAGACTTTCAATGTTTTAAGAACCATTTTTGCACTTCATTTTATCAAATGCCATAGATGTAACTATTTTTGTACAGTGCTTATAATAAATAGAAAGATAATAAACAAATCATCTCCACCTCCAAGGATCTCAGAAGACAAATATTTCAGTTTCATTACAGTCAATTCAGACCAAATATCTGACAGTTTGTAATGGCACTTTTACATACAGAAACACTACAAGTGGTTTTTTATCTACGATTTTGAGTAGAAAAAATAATTTAGGTAGAAGCTTTGATCAGTCATTTTGTGTCCAACATTTCTATACAAAATGTCATCAAAATCTCCACTGTTTCTCTTACTACTTCCTTTAGACACATCTTAATACTCATATTCCTGAGGGCTTTACAATATGCTAAAATTGAACTCAGAAATCATCAAGGTTTTCATTTTGAGAGAGGACCATCATTACCATCAGGAGCAACAGCACTGTTCTCCATCCACCACTGGCCAGATGTTTCTGCCACATCCTTTCAAACAGCACTAATGATGTGGCTAACCACATTACCAGATAGCTCATCTCATGGCTTAGGGTGGTAGGGGAAGGAGATCATATTTCAGCCAAATCAGCTCTTTGTGTGAGTCAACTGCTAAAGCCATGGAGATATGACTAGAAGGCACAAATTAAAAGAGGCAGCAGAAGGACCATCCTTTCAGGAACAGCCTCAGATCAGCTTAAATTGACCATTAAATTAAATCCTGAACCCACAAAAAAACCCCCAAACATTATGCACACATTTCTCATGGATTTCAAAGTAATTTTAAACTAAGCCAGTGAATTAATATGGATGAGAACATTGACAAAATCCATTCTGCTGACTGAGCCATGGGCAGGCAGGAATACTCTAAAGTACCAAAGTAGAGTTTCCTTTGTAGCAACTGTCTGATCACATGCTCACTGTAAAATCAAATTTGTTTAGGTGCTTCACTGAGTCAACTCCTGAGGACAGTACCTGCTCATGCAAGTAATTCTTATACCATTTTAAATAAAAGTAAAAACATATGATACTAACTTCATAAGTTTCTAGGTATTTGGCCCTCTCTTCAGGAGTCATAGATAATGAATCTTCTAGGAACTTTTTCAGTGAAGAATTAGTTTCTTAAAAAAAAAAAAGACATAATTAGCGTCATGTTTTAATTCCATCTTCATTCACAGCTTACAGAATCCAACAAAAGATCTGAAGATAGATTTTCACTGTATCTTTAAGACACAGAAGGCTGACTCCAAGATGAACTGCTGCCTGCTGCAGTTTGCAATGTTTCAAGTGCTTCAGTTGATAAATTAGTATACATTTTTTTTTTTGTAATTATAGGTAAAAATGCACTCCTTTATCCTTTACGAATGGTTATATTCAGAGAAAATGGTACAAAATGTATCCTTCCCTCCATGGCTTCCCACAGTTAAGGAAAAAAGGGAAAAGTCAATAAAAAACAAATGAAAAAACCTTACCAAAGTTCATTTTATCTCTGTTGTTTGCAATAGCATGAATTAGCCCAATTGTTCCACAAGCATTGTTAATGGTCTGCTTCATGAAATACACTGATGATTTGACATCTTGTCCCTTAGCTTTTATCCTCTCTTCTTCTTCTGTTCTGAAGGTTTCATACTAGATGGAAAGTTAAAGACATTTCACAAATAGTACAAATAGCTACATTATTCAAGCAAAAATAATTCAAGCTAAGTAATACTGTCATTTGAAATGTTTAACACATGTGGTCCAACAAGTATATGTAAACTTACTCACCTGAACTGCTCTATATTGTTTCTTAACCCAATGCCTTGATGCTAGCCAAAAACTCACACTTGAAACACCAATTGGAAATATGTATTACCTAACATAACTTCAAAAATGTTCAAAATATTTCCTTGATATGAGCTCATGTCACCATGTCTCTTCAATCCAACAAGAGGCTTTTTAAGGACAGAGGTCCCAAAGTGCTATCAAGAAAACTGTAATACTTCAGGTGATTAATCGTCATGAAGCATTCTTTCCAAGTTCCATTGTTACATTTCATTCTTCCCAGGAGTATAAAGTAAGATTTATATAACACCCATGGCCCCAAAACAGGGCCTTCAAAAGTCATATTCATAAAGGAAATGTTTATTTTCTGTAGTAAAAAAAGTTTTGTTTGACTGAACAATCTGAAGTACTTTTTTAATAAAGTCCATAATTGACTAAAATCTGTTATACTGTGCAATAGTGTGCTGCTTTTGTGGGTTTGGTGTCTTTTTTGTTGGCTGTGGTTTGTTGGTTCTTTTGGGGGGGTTGGTTTTTTTTTTAATTGGATTTGTTTGGGGTGTTTGTTTGTGTTTAGTTTGTTTTCTTTTTTAAGATTTTAATTTCAAATGGTAAAGAATAGAAAGAAATCCACAAATGGTCCAGACAAGGCTTCTTCCTTTGCCTCCAAAATAAGACTCCATGACAAAAATAAATATATAAACACTGAGAATACCAAAAATAGAGTTTTGAGCAAGGGTTAGACCCAATCACATCAAGAGGCTACTCCTAACCTAAGCCATCCCATGATTTATATTAATTTGAACCTATTCATTCATTAGGTCCAAAATGGCTAACACCCACAGGATTCATTTTGTCTTCAACCTACAGTGAGGTCTAAGAAAGTCATTGATCTTTAAACTGGACAACAGTGCTAAAATTATCTGTGTGCCAGCAAGAGTATCTTGCCCTAAAAGCTAGTTCAAGCAAATTGATATATAGGAAACGTGAAATAATGGAACTTCCAGACAGAAGAACAGACATGTTAGAACAGACAGGTTGCAAAGGCAACAAAACTAAGAGGCACGCTTTCATATATGTAGACACAGCCAAGAAACATTAATAAATCATAAATTAAATATAAGCATAATATTCCAGGCCATTTTGAAAGGGAGGCTGAGGAGGGGAAAACTACCCCAGAAATACAAAATAATGTTTAAGGGTCTTGTGGAGTTCACACTGACCAACAAAAGCTTCAGAACATTGGGACATGAAAGATTCAGCCTTCACACACCCATGCTAAATAGTTGATAGAAACACTTGTGTCTCTTATGTTTCAGAAGGATTAAGATGCTGAATACTTGGTTGGTTCTCAAATTTGATTGATTGATGCAACAGAATATACATTGTTTCTCTGGTTTTGTTTGTCATATGCTTCTTCAGGATGAAATCAGATACACCTTGTGGAACAAGAGGAAGGTTGTTCTTTCCCATGGGATGATGGCAATAGCATGACCCAAAAAAAAGAAGGTTTGCACAAGCAGGGAGGCAAAAGAAAAGTGACAGTCAGGGAAAAAAGCCAGACAGAAACAACAACACAGAAAACAATCCCTCAAAGGTGACAGAAAGGACATTTCCTGAAGACAGGTGAGTTGAGAGTTTGAATAAGCTCAAAACTATCAAGATGGATGACATCAAGTTTGAAAAGGACTTCCAGCATAGCTGTTTTAGAGCAACTGAGAACGCAGAGGTTTATAGGACCTAAAGTGTAAGAAGACTGACTTGTCACTCTTCTCTCTATTTGAACACATTTTGTTGTAGAAGTTAAGCTTTAATAGCTAAGTGGTTTGTCCTTATAAACCACATATTCTTTTTGAGAATCATATTAAAAGAATGAATTGTAGACAGATTCGCTTCAACCTTTTTGGCTGACTATATTACAATCATGTAAGATTTTTATAAATTGAAAGATCAATATGAATCACACCACGTTAAAGCATGTGGTGACAAAAAATAAGCAGACTTGAAGGGTTAACCAAATCAAGTATTTCAAAGTCTGACATAGTGAAAGAAAAGGGGGGAGATTGTCCTTCGTCTTAGAAATAGGTCCCATCTGTCCAAGATGCGAAAGCCACATCAGTACTGATGACTGAACTGAAATTGGATTGAAGTTTGGTCAGTGTAACAGAACAAAAACTCAAAAAGGAGTTGCATATAGTCCTACACCCTACCTCTTATTTTGCTTATGCTATTGTAGCTTTCTGCTAAAAATTGCAAATTGAGCCACTTCACAGTGCTTATTATAAAAAAAGAGCCTTAAATTGTCTGTAATAGAAAAATGTGAGGCATATTTCTCTGTGCTTCTACAGTAGCTTTTCCCATTCTGATTTGAAAAGAAATCAGAAATATATATGCAAGTTTATCAAAAGAAGGTTCTGAAGGAAGCATTTTTTGTGTTATTTTTAATGAAGACTTTTGAATAAGGCTTGAATCTCATCTTGATTCTAATATGACATTAAAGTACAAGATTCAAACAGTTCATTCCCATTTCATTTCTGACAAAAGCAATTAACTGATTATTAAATAAACATGTACCTTTTCTGTTATCGGAAAGAGAAGTAGCACTGCACATACAGGTCTTGGCACCATGCTTAGCAGTTCTGGTTCCATACCATAAACATCTACAAACTGCCAATCAGGGTGTATACCCAACTGTTTCAGGAACTGGAAAATAAAAAAATAGCATAATATTAAACGAGTACGCTCAAATACCTATTTTTTCAGCAGCATAAGAGTATCCACGATGTGAAAGACATTACAACAACGCACACTTTCCAAAATTTAACGAGAATAAATGAGATACACATTCTAATAAATAAGGTTGAATAAATCATAGTGCTAACATACAAACACACACAAAATCCCCATGTTTTATGTATTTAAATAGTCTTTATGAACGGGAAGTGGAAACACTCCCAGCACTATTTACTAACGCATTAAAGTACTTCAATCATTTCAAAAGCATTCTGTCACAAACCAGAAGAGTACTAATATTCATGTTAACTAGAAATTATCAGAGTCATTAGTCAGAGCACATATGGGTAAGCTTATGATATTATTTGACTCCATGAATACTTCAGAATAGCTGGCACCAGTATTCATATTGGAGCTGCTGATGCAAAAAGATGCTAGGAGCAAAAATACACAAGATAAACATTTTAGTAGATGTACTTTTTAAGATGTACTTTTACATGAAAAATCCTCTCAAACTATGATACAGTAATGTATTTTGAAGCAGACAAAGATTGGATGCTCACTTTTTAATTGGATATTCTTCCTGCACTCAGGTAAGCTAGGCATCACAACAACAGTTGTGGAATTAGTAACTACATAGATGATCTAAGATAATTTGAAATCTTTGCATTGTCAGTCTAGAAGAACCTAAATTAATTCAGGAACTATTGTTACTATACACACATTGACCTTTCACAATTATATGAAAAAAATAAGTGTACACTGTGGCATATACAGATCCTTTTTTGAAACACTACTTCTACAGGCAAAAGAAATACATTTGGGAAAAAAAGATGGGGGAACCCCATGTATTCTCAAAAAAGTTTACATTTCACAACTTACTCTATTTCTGCTGGAAAACACATTCTACAAGAAAATCTTATCCAGTCACCTGGGGCTCATAAATTTAAAATAAGGAAAGACTGCTGATAAAGAGCTGAAAACTTAAATGCCTGGAAAAATATGCTGCAAATAATATTCCTCTATTCTCCCCAATGGAAAAAGAAATAACTCCTAAAGCATTGCTTTAGCCAGCTCTCAAGAAAATACAATTTCACAGTTCCCAGTACTGATACCACAAGTGAAGGTGTAGAAGACCAGAGTAATTTGCCTCTTATCTTTCTCTTTAAAACCTTCAGGGTACTTCCTGCCCACTGCTATTTGAGGAAGTCCACTCATTGATCCATTTGCAGTAAAGATGCTTAAGAATCATACAAAGTGATAAACCTAAATAAAAGGCATGAACTACTCTCTTTTCTTTCCATAATCTGCCCAGATGATTAGGTGGTAAGGCTACACCTCGAATCCTGGGTTTGGCTTTGGGCCTCTGACTTCCAGAGAGACACTGAGATGCCAGAGCGAGTCCAGAGGACAATGGAGGTGGTGAAGCGGTTGGAGTACAAGTCTTAAGAGGAGGGGTTAAGGAAGCTGGGGTTGTATAGCCTGGAGAAAAGGTGACTCAGGGGCGACCTTACCACTCTCTACCTGAAAGCAGGTTATAGACAGGTTGACATCGATCCCTCCTCCCAGGTAACAAGTGACAGGACCAGAGAAAATGGCCTGAAGTTGTGGCATGCGAGGTTCAACTTGGATATTAGAAAAAAAATCTTCACTGGAAGGTTGGTCAGGCACTGGAACCACCTGTCCAGGGAAGTGGTGGAGCCACCATCCCTGGAAGTGTTCAAAAAGCGTATGGATGTGGCACTTGTGGATATGGTTTAGTGGTGAACATGATGGTGCTGGGTTAGCAGCTGAACTCCATGATTTAGTGACCATTTTAATGATTTAGTGATTGATTCTGGAGAGCAAGTTTAAACACTCACACAGGAATTCAGTAACAGTTATGCCGTGTCTGAGTAGATTCATATCTACATAGGTAAAAATGTAAGAAATACCCAAAATATTCTATTGAAACAAAACACAATTACAACAAAATACAACTGTCTTCATCTAACAACAGCAATTTCAGCTTGCATTGGGCAAGAGGTAAGGTTGTTGTCTTTCAAGAGACAGAGCCAATATTTACAGACATAAAGGAGACAGTTTCTACAAAGGCTGAAACTATGGACACCAAGTATTTATAAAGAGTAAGGAAGATTTTTACCAGTAACACTTAAGAATATCTTCTACAAGGAGGCAGAACAATAGAAAATAGATTTACCTTTAAGTTTATTAAGAGAGTGAAGCTGCAGTTTGCAGCCAATATTTTGAAGGGGAGGAACATAAGCCCTGCACTTTACTATATTAAATGTATTATTCTATTTCCATTTTATACTGCAAGACATGACATCAAAACCAAGGGAAAATAAGTTTCGAAAAGGTTTAAAGAGTACCTTGGAAATATTAATACAGCTCTCTCTGTGTATCTACAGTGATAAACGATAATGTTCACTGCGTTAGTTCAGTATGTGATTCTGTCTGTATTGCACAATACTGATATTTTCTTTTCATAAGGCCATGTAAGCACTTTTCCTGATTTTTCTCTCTCTTAATTTTTTTTACACTACCTATTAATGAAAAGCATGAATTGACCCTAAATTCAGAAAGAAAAAGGAAGGTGAAGGGGGAAGATAAAGTGCCTTTATCAAGGACCTAATGAAATTGCGTTCCCTTATATAGGGGTTTGTGGGACTAGGCACAAGTCATAACCAAAGCTTTGCAGAACTTAACCTTTTTTAACAGTTTAAAAAACAAAATAGTTTTGAAGAACAGTAAGAAAATACACTCAGAAAACTGCTTATGTAATATATCAAGCGCTTTTGGTTCTGTACCACCTTTAAGTCTTACCAAGACTGGAAAGTAGGCTAAATTATTATCTTTGAATGAAAATGGGGAAAAGAGAAAGTGTTAAGTATTTGGTAACTGATGAAACAGAAGACAATATATTTTGAACTTCTGTTCTAACCTTCTATACTGAGAAGATAATTACCACTTAGTGAATAGGAAAACAAAAAATTCAAAAGAGAAGGGATTACGTGTATGGGTGCATTAAAATATTATTTATGCTTTTAGTACCTCTCTTATTAAGCCGGTAACTAATTTTTCTACCATTTTTATTGCAGGAAAAGCAATGCAACTGAAAAAATACCATTTGATATTTTGCAAGATTACATGAAATAGAGGTACAAAACCCTCAAAATAAAAACACATAGAAAAAGACCCCACAAAGCAGAAAAGGCAATGATAAAGGATCCCATTAAGTTACTGGATAAGTAAGTGATTTAGGTTCTCCTGTCCTTTTCTACACCACCGGGAAAAAAAAAAAACACCAAGCAACCAAGCAACACAAATAAAACCAAACCCCTCGAACCCTAAATTCACAAAAAGCTAACCAAACTCAAGAATGGTTTACTCAAACTCCTGATTGAAGTTTTTAACTTAACTCCACAGATACAGGGCACCTTTCATTATTCATGCTACCATACCTAGAAACTTCACAGTCTGAGAAATTTTAACTTTCAGTAAACAGTGAGAGTGATGACAGAAAGTGATGGTCAGCACTACAGAGAACAGCAAGAGTATAAGCTTAGTATCACAAGCAGTGATCCTAACACACAACCAGATCAACAACTCTATTGTAGCATCATAAAACAAAAATAAAATACTAACAATAGACCCAAAATAGGTAAAGAAGATATCTCTCTGTGTTTCAAGAGGGTTTCGTTCAGGTCTGGAAAAAAAGATAGAAATCCTTCTGAAAATTATTAAGTAGATGTTAAAAATTGTGCAGCATAAGCCCCTGTGTAAGAGAGACTGACAGATGGGTAAAGATAAACAATAGATGGCAGGCTGGGAAGATAAAAGTCATTCCTGTTTTAGGACAGCAGGCAGTTCTGTATGCTTTTTAGACAGTGTCACTTATAAGGAGAGATCTCTGCTGCTTTGCTTTCCAATTATTCAGTGATTATCCAGTCAACTTTATTCTACAGATACC
Organism: Atrichornis clamosus; assembly: GCA_013400975.1. Lineage (NCBI taxonomy): Eukaryota > Metazoa > Chordata > Aves > Passeriformes > Menuridae > Atrichornis > Atrichornis clamosus. Next base: position 40,710 of record WBMZ01000786.1, read on the forward strand.
TACTGTAAGGAACAGTTAGGGTAATTTGAGGGCTCACTCACTTTCAGCTGTTCACTTTCTCTTAACTTATTGATATGGTGTACTCAAGGTAACAAAATAACAGCTTTGTCTTTCTCTAGAACTGCACAAGACAGTACCCGATTTTCTTTCTCGGACACTGCTTGTCATTCATAAATTACGGATCTTTGAGCATTTACCTTAGAAAAGAAAAAAAAATGCTTGGCTATATTACAAAAGTCTTATAGGAGCTCAGGAAGAACAACAACAGCAATACAAAAACCCCCACACATCTGTATCTGGTATTAACTTTTCCACGACTTTATTTTTACTGATTGTTGTCACATTTTTGGTTGTCTCCTTCCTTGTTGTATTAAAAGACCTTCCCGAAAAACACTTCCTGGTTTTTCACTAACCAACTAACCCTTAGACAAAAAGCCAATTTTGAAATTATTTTATACTCCTCCCTCCCTTATCTGCACTTCCTATGAATTCGTCCTTTTTCCCCCAGTATTCCAGAAGGCACCTTTTTCTCACTTATTACTGTTCATAACTAGCTAAGGGAGAGTGCAGTGAAGATAGAGACAGACTCATCTCAGCAGCACACAGTAAAACAATGAGAAACAATAGATACAGGCTAAAACACAGAGAAATTTGAACTTGATAAGGAAGGCATTTAAAAATAAATTTTAAAAATAACCCACATGGTAAAACACTAGCACAAATTGTTCAGGAGGCTGTGGAGTATGTGTCTTTTGAGAAATTCAGAACTTGACAGGTTGCTGAGCAACCTGTTTTGAACAGAGTATGGTTGGTCTGCAGAACTCAAGAAGTCCCTTCCAGCCTACCTCATTCTATTTTAAATGATCACAAACTGTAAATCTCAATGTCTCAATGTTAGTTAGTAGCAACAACATTACAATAAGCACTTTCAGGCACTTTACCTATGCAGCATGTGGTATAAGTTACACTGTTTTCATTGCTGGTACCACTACTTTAGCCTACTGTTAAGCACTGAAAGAAACACAGAGCAGTTATCTTGAGTACACTATTCTGTTCTGAGAAACACTGGCTACCTTTTAGGTTCATGAAATCTATTTAATTTAAAAACCAGAAAAAGTGTTTGTGCCTATTTATTTTTAAAGAGTTTCAAAAGTAGAATAGAAACCAAATGGACAAAGACAACATCTTGATCCAGATTACTCAACTTCAGCAGTTTAAAATACTACTTCTGCCAACACAGTTATAGAGCCAGTATAAAGATTTGATCTATGAGGTTGATGGAAATGTAGAAAGGGTAAGTGGGGTAAGACAACGTAAGGGTGCAATTTATTTTAGCAGAAAATTTCTGAAGTAGTAAATGAACAGTTGAAATATTGTCTGAAATAGTGATGTGCCTTTCTACTTTGTCATTTGCATGTAAAAACAAAGTGAGGACAAAAACTGAAACAAAATAGGACTTTGAAATTTAAATGCAGTAACAGTCGGACAGGATCTGCAAATGTATCAAGAACATCATATTCTAAATCCTAAGGCATTATACTCAAGACTTGGATTTTTCCACATTTTATTGGAACCATGAAAACATAGAAATGGCAAAATGAACAAGCATTTCCAGACACTCAGATGCAAAAGTCAGAGAGCTTCTGTGGGAAGAAACAACTGTTGCAATCCTCTTCTAAGCACAAATGTAAACCAAAACACCAACAGAATCTATATCTTCTTGTACCTCTGCTGAGTGGATTAAATCATCTCTATATCACAACAAAACCACAGCTAAGACTTTCTTCTGCAAAACCAAAGTATTCTTATGACTTTAAGACACTGGAAGGACAACATCTAAATAAACCAATTAAGACAGACCAATTAAGTATTTTCTAACTTTTTCATTAAAGCATAAGAAATTTTGGCACTTTATTGAGTGGAAGCTAATTTTTTTCCCTAAAAAGAAGACACTAAGTAAAATGTAACTGATAGAATTATCACCAAAAAAGGAAAAATCATTAATTCCTTAAAGTATCCAATTCTTATTAATCTATATTAAAAATATAAATGCACAACATTTTGCTTTTAATTCTTTACACATCATTTCTAGAAGCATGTAACAAAATCAAGTCTATTTCAGAAGTGAAATTCCTTTCTAGAAATAAGGGAACCACCCAAACAATATTTTACTGTTGGAGCATTGTAAGGATATATTTCTTCATTCTTCCATCATGACATTTATGGAATTAAAAAAAAAAGAATCATTTTTCAATAAATTTTAGAGAAGGCGTCATATGTAGCAGCTGTAGAAACTTTAGTTCTGTGCAGCAGGTCAAAAGGCACACCAGAAACAAAGAGATGGCTGGAACTTACATGAACTGCATTATTCTTCTTTACCAACTACTCCTCACTCAGAAGGGCCACAATATGATCTTGCTTAAACAAGAGATGCTTCATTGTAATAGACTTGCTTGCAAAATTCAAGATGTATTACAAATTCTTTAATATCCTCAAGTTCTGTACTCCAGAACACCATAATAAAGTTCAAAGAATACAGCCCATTTATCATCACAATTATTTTTTTAAATGTGAGAAAACTTACATCCACGAAATTCTTATCCTTCCAATTGTGTTCATTATTTTAGGTTGTCTAAAAGAGCAGCACTGATTTACAGTTAGTGTTCCTGCTCTTCACAGTGAGAGGTATATATTTTTAACATATCCATAAAGCAGTTTTAAAACTTAACACTCACTGTGCCCAGGCACTGCTGTATAAATTCAACCAGGGCATCCCACAGGCGGCAATGCACAACAAAGCACTCAGAAAACTGGACTAACCAGCTGTCCCAGGCTTCCTCTGAAACCAGTGAGCAAGAGCTTTAGAACCCTTCCACCAGAGTCCTGAGGTGTAGATACTGAGCCCCTGATTCAAAATAGGATACTGTGTTATTCTATGAAAAACACTTTACAGACCTGTTTCCGTGATCTAAAAAGATATTAGTAACAGGGACGAGCTGGATCAATCCACTCTTCTAAATAAACTGTTTTATTTCTTTTTTACAGTTTTACTACAACAACAGTTGGATTCTACTGATTCTGCTGGTCCTTTAAGCAAGGAAAATGTCAAAGTGGGGAACAGCATTTTCAGTGCAACAAGGTAAGTGCAACAGTAAAAGGCATGAACAACTGTCACTTTTCCACTTTGTAGCACCCCACTCCGTCTTCAAGAGTAAGGGTTTCCTTGTTACAAGAGCTAAGAAACTGAGCAAAAAGGAACATAAAAAAGGCCAGAAATGGCAAGTACAATAGAGGAATGAAATACACGGTTTTCTTAGCTTTCAATTACTGAAGAACATACAAAGGCTGATCTAAGGCAATCTTTCAACTATTCATATAAATAGTACTCTAAATCCCAAAACAAGTTACAACTTTCCCTGTGCAACATATTTACCCATTTAAAGTCAGTAAGATTGGAGATATTTTAAACTAGAAGCCATTAACGAAGTGCTCTCACAGTGCTCATCTACAATTCCTTCATATTTGCCCTTGTGCTTATTCTTTGCTATGCTGTACCACAGGCCCTACACTCCCCCTTTGCGGGCTCTGTGGAAGGCTTTCTGGAGTATTGTCTTCACAGAAAGACATGAATTGAGTCCTGGTCTTCCACCTTCTGAGGCTACACTCGTAATAACAGGCTGTTTTCCAAGCATGCATACTATCTCCAGCTGTTTCTCACTCTACCACAGGAGAGTTAAACTCCACTCCCTCACCTGAAAAAAAAGTAAGGTTAGCTTAGCATTTTTAGGACATCTGTGTTTCTCCACATCTGTGTTTCTCCACATCTTTCACTCCAACACAGTACCTCATCTACAAGTACTACTTTCCAAGACACTTCAGGAATCGTGCACACTACATTTTCAATTATTTTGATCAATACAGCTTTCTGTATTTGTCTGACACCCTGAAGATAGGTGTTCCATAAATGGGTGAAGACTGGCTGTATCCAATTTCTTTCATTGGTTCTTTGCTTTGTGATCTTTATTGCCCCTGTAACTTTCAAGTCACAGTTGTCAATGGTGTTCATGAGCTAAATTAAATTTATGTAGCTGACTCTCAATACCTTTACGGCTTAAAAACCTCAAAAGCCAAAACCCCCCCAAAAAAGCAGGACCAAAGGCCTAAAAATAATGCTGCAATATAACTAAGAAACAGCAACTAAGCCCTATGGGGCAAGAGAAACTCAGGCCACAGCCAACTCTGAGCTACCTGAAGCCAGTGCTTAAGCTTCATAACCAGATGCAGTCAATTACTCTCTCCTTATCTGGATATAATGAAGGCATGAGTAGAAATGACACCTTATCTAGGAAGAAGGGATATTTCTTACAATGTGTGAGATGAAGAAAGGGAAGAGAGAATGAAAAAAGGTGGGAAATCAAGAAAGATATCCACCAATGCTACTTTTTTGTTTATCTACACTTTCTAGGCAATCAATTGTGGGTTGCAAGCCAGACTGAAGCAACATTATGATGAAGAACAATCAGCTTGTGTTCTGATCTTTTCACTCAAAAAATTTGCATGCAGTCTTTTTTTTTTTTTTTTTAAGAAGAACTTGGGAACAAGATACAGAAACATCATATGGTAACAGATAAACATGATTTTCTTGCTTTCTCTCAGAAAAGTCTCCTGAGAGATCCAGAAAGAAGGGTAGAACTGGTCATGTCAGGCTCCCATCTGAAGGTCAAAGGGAAGAAACTGTTCCCTGTCATCACTGTACACAAAGTGGAGCTTTGTAAATGCTGAATCATCAGCTCTTTCTGTATCAGAGGTAGACAACAATTCATTCTATCAGACTGTAGAAGTGAAGGAGAAAAAGAAAGTACTGTAACAATTACATTAGGACAGTATGGTACATTTAACTCCTGACTTCACTCATTACAACTAGCACTGTGTGGTACATTGAACTACTGTCTTCTCTCTTAAAAACATCACTGCCACAGATATGTGGCAGATTCACAATGCCACTGGAAATCTTTAAAGCTAAGAAAGAATATTCCTGTTTACCCTTATCAGCCAGTTTCTAAACCTTCCAATAATTTTAACACATATGCACAAAGAGAGGTTCTATACACACTAAATTCCTGGACTGGTATTATAATATAAACACTTTCAGATGCAGAAAAACTTCTGAGATATTTCTAAAAGGTTTCACATACCTATAACTGAGACATACCAGTTCTTTTCTATTATTGTCTGACTTTCTACCACAAAGACTGAAAGCTTTAAATTTACAGCCTATATTTCAAAACTAGAGAGCATGCAGTATGGTAAGAACATACAAAAAGCATATAAATCTGCATTTAGTACACTTCCTTTCTAGTTACTGTTAACAAGTGGAATAAAATGATTGGTACAATAATCAAAACAGCGTAAGCATTGGTTGAATTGGAATTACAGTTCTAACTACAATCTAATACTTAAGAATCCATGCATCTTACAGGTCACTGGATTTTTTTGTTTGTTTAAGAGTTGACTACCACACCTAGCAATAACTTTAACAAAAGTAGTATGCACCAGGGATAGTCTAACACTCAATTAAAAATAGCCAAACAGAAAAAAAACCCCAAATAAACAAAAAAAAACACCAAGAAGAAACACTTGGCACCTGGCTAGCTATCTGTGTAAATACATGTATTAAACTACTTCCAGACACACATATTACAGTTTGTAGAGGCACACCATTGGGGTTTTATAATCCTGAAGACTTATAGAATATTTTAGAGAACAGTGCAGAGCACCACAAAAAATGTCTGTCCTTGCAATTAACTCAACAGGATTTTCTAAAAATGAGTTTACAACTTCATCTGAATTTCAAATTACTATTATTGTTGTTTTAAACATAAGCAGGATATGAATAACTGATGACTAATAGCCCTGTTGTTACATAGTTCACCACTGTACTGATGAAATTAAAAGAACAATGATTAATAATGCAAGGTGTATTCATATTCAACATTCACTTTTTTTTTTTTAAATATACACCTCTCAGTCTAGAAAATAACAACCCCTGCTCAGTTAAGACTGGAAAATACAGTGAAGGAGGAAGTCCAACTGGTTTCAAACACAGGTTTCTACACAGAAATAGTAGCAAGGAAATACTCATGGAGTACAATAATCCATGATCATCAACTGATACATCCATCACCAATGCAAAGCCAGAGGGCAAGAGAAATGGATTTTGAACACACTTAAAACTGTTCATTTAACATTCTCCTACGATTTTCCCCATATAACATAAACTTGTAGTGATACAAGATATTTCAGATTCAATAAAAGACACTATTTTTTCCTCCTGAACTTCTACTTTACAGCTGAGGTCTTAATTTGTACCAGCATGAGCTCATCTCAACATCTGGAAAGTTGGAACAAGTTAGAGAATTTTAAAGCCTTACTAGTCCTTTATTCACACTTATTTTCTTCCAAACTGGAATTCAGTCTCTGAATTTCGAAATTAAAAATAAAAAAAGAAACATGAGGAAATTATAGCCCATGTTGAAGATGGACTCTCAGGAAAGGTTGTCAATTTTAACTCAGGAGACTAGGATTACAGACTTCTCAAATTGCTCGACAGCAGCAATACTTTAAGAATTCTAAAATTATTTGCTCTAGGAAATTACAAAGTACAAAATGACCCAGCATCAAACCACCCTTTACTCTTGTACAAATGCAGTTTGTATATTACAGCAACAACATCAAAAAACTCCAAGCAAAACATTCTTCACACACAGAAATTCCCAGTTTCCAAAACATTTCAACAATATAGTTTTAAGAACATAATTTTGCTGCTGGAAGCTTCAGAGCCTTTTGGCTTAAACATCATTTATAACATTATCAACAGGCCTGCTGGTATCAACATCTAACCTCCAATGTTTGTTAAAGATGCTCAGTTATCACTGAGAACATGATGCAGGGTTGGAGTATTTATGATTTCCTTTCATCCAGAACTTATTTAGTGGGAGCATTGTTTTGAGGACTAGAACAAGCTTCCTTTCTCTAGCATGGCTTCTACCACGCTAACAAAAACAGCAACAACAAATCATGCACATATTGTCATGCATAAGCAGTAAAGAGAAACATGGTAAATGACATTATTTTTTTTGGTCTGTCAAAGAAGAATAAGACTACAACACAGTGATGCAAGCAGATCCATACATGTGCCCAAAACCATCGTGTACAGGTCCATACCTGGTACACGTTATAGATAAATATGTAATAATGTTTTAATCACTAATTAATGAATTAAAACCCACCTTAAAACACATCAGAGATTTCATTACATTAATAGCCAGGCCACGACTATTCTCTTTTTACTGGTTTGGGTTTTTTTTCATACAGTACTTTTATGTCAGAGGTTCCAGTACGGTCCGACATGAGAAGACAGCGCAAACGCGTGGGGAAGGAAGGGGGCACTCTCCTTGGACAAGCAGGAGCCTTTACTATAGGAAAACGAGAGAAGATGGGCCCAAAGCTGCAGACAGACTAAAGGTTACCTCAAATAAAAGCTGCTTACCTGATTCGTGACCTGAAAAGCAGAAAACAGAAGGGTGTTAAGATCCCAGTATGACCCATGGGCTAAGATCTCCCCCGTTCCCTGTCACCACCAGCCATAGCTCATGGGCGATGTGAGCCACGCGCGGCCCGGAGCCCTCTGCCCTCTCCCCTCCTCCATCCTCCCGCCCACCCCAGAGCAGGCAGGCCGTCGGGCGAGCAGCCCTCCCGCGCACACGGCAGCTCCCGCACCGCCCCAGGCCGGGCACTCACGTCGGGATTGGCCTCCAGGGGCAGCCAGCGATGGGGCTCCATGGCAGCGGTGGCGGCTCCCGGTGCGTGTCTGGGCCGACTCTCACAGCGCAGCTCTGACAGCGCCTCACGGTGCCGCCGCGCCTCAGCCCTGACCCGGGGCCGCGTCACCGCGCCGCGTCTCACGGGGCGGGGCGGGCGGAGGAGGAAACAACCCTCCAGCGCCCGCCGGCACCGCCGCGCCGCTCCGCGGAGACGGACGAGGAGGCGACCCGGTGGTGGCCGCCGTCCGCCCCCGGAGTGCTCCGGGCGGCGACACCCGGGAGATCTCCCCCGCCCCACCCTCTTGGCTCCCCCCGGCAATGGACTCTCCCAGCGGGGCAAGGGGTGGTGCCTCTCCCGCCCCACCGCCGGGCCTACGGGGCGCCCTGTAGCCGTGGGGGCGCGGCGGCGCGATGTCGGGGCACGGCCGCTCGGTGTCGGGGCACGGCAGGCGTGTGTGTGGGGGGCGTCCCCAAGCGCTCCGACAGCTCGGCCCCTCCGAAGCGGCCTGCACCACCTAAGCTGAACGGCGGCGGTGAGGCACGGGCAGCGGTCAGGGAAATACACCCGTGGGGGACAGGGCAGGCCACGGGACGAGGCGGGACAGAGGGAGTCAGAGGGAACTGCTAAGCAGCAGGGGCAATGAGCTACCCCCACATCACAGAATATTCCGAGTTGGAAGGGACCCACAGGGATGATGGAATCCAACTCCTGGCCATGCACAGTGCCATCCCCACGAGTCACACTATGTGCCTGAGAGCACTGTCCAATTGCTTCTTGAACTCTTGTGAGGCTGGTGCTGTGACCACTTCCCTGGGGAGCCTGTTCCAGTGCCCAACCACCCTCTGGGTGGAGGACCTTTTTCTGTTATCCAACCTAAGTCTCCCCTGACACAACTTCAGGCCATTCACTGAGGTCCTGGCACTGATTGCCAGAGAGGAGATCGGTGCCTGCTCCTCCGCTTCACCTTGCCTGAGAAGACCTCTGTGTGTGTAGCAGCAAGGTTGGTGAGGTCCTGCTGAAAATGACTACAAGATGTGTTAAACACGATTAAAAATAGCATTTCTCTTCTATAGCTGCAAATCTCATCATACTTCCCATCTCAGAACCATAAAATGGCATTTCTTGGCCTTTTGGCTAAGATGAATCACAGTGTAATATATACATAGCATATACAGTGTGATTACACTTTCTATATGTACATATAGCAGATTTAGTGTTATGCCTTATTTCAAGTTATTTCAGAAAGGCTATAAATGAAGGAACCCATCATGGCATTGGTGAGGCCGCACCTTGGATACTGTGTCCAGTTCTGGTACCCTCTGTACAGAAAGGACATTGAGGTGCTGGACCATATCCAGAGAAGGGCAACAAAGCTGGTGAAGGGTCTGGAGAGCACATTCTGTGAGGAGCAGCAGAGAGAGCTGGGGTTGTTTAGCCTGGAAAAAAGGAGGCTCAAGGGGGACTTTATCACTCTCTACAACTGCCTGAAAGAAGGTTGTACATTGGCCTCATCTCCCAGGTAACCAGTGACAGGATGAGAGAACATAGTCCTAAACTGTGTCAGGGGAGGTTTCGGTTGGACATTAGCAAGAATTTCTTCACAGAAAGAGTGATTAGACATTGGAATGGGCTGCCCAGGGAGATGGTGGAGTCACCATCCCTGGAAGCATTTAAGAAAAGNATTTAAGAAAGGACGTGACATTCAGTGCTATGGTGTAGTTGACGTGTTCAGTCATACGTTGCACTCAGTCTCAGAGGTCTTTTCCAAACTAACTGAATCTGTGATTTCTCGGCCCCAGCCGTCCCCAGCTGCTGCTGCCCACCGCTCTCTACAGAGTGCATCTGACCTATGGAGCCCCTTGCAGCACTTGCACGGGGCCTTGAGCTTTCAGAAGCAGATATTTGGACAGGATTTTTCTAGAAGTCTATGAACTGGGCCTCCCAGGCTGCCCAGCAGGTGGGCAGAAAAGACCTGGAGCAGTGGGAAGCAGGCACTTGAGCAATGAATCTACATCTGCGGTGAGCAGAGAGGGTGCACAAAGCTGGGAACCCTGCCAGTTCACAGGGCAATCAGAATGCCATGAGAGAAGGAAGGAGTGCAGTATGAAGAGCAGGTGGTGTCTCTAGGTACTGTGATACCTGGGAGTATCCAAGTGCCAGGAGGCCAAGAAGGGCAGACTATTGGGGATACCACACAGCTCAGGGTCCAGGCACTGGAAGAGCCTAGTTAACAGATATGCTTTCTCCTGTCTGCCTGAAGAGCTTTTTGAAGGATTTGGTATAGTTCTTCAGAGAGTTTTGATGCAAATTATGTCCCATTCTGTAAATGTTAAGTGTAGTAAATGAAGTAAATTACCTAATGATGCTTTTATGTCACTCCCTGTAGTCACTTAGCAGGACTATGGTGATGCTACATGCCTGTGCTTGGAACTTCTGCACTGGCCTGTCAACAGTACTGTGGCATTTCTCTATCCAATCTTTTTGTAGCTCGTGGCATTTGCCTTCTAGTTTCTATACAAAGTATCTCCTCATATGAAGTTCTCAGTACTTCTCTAGCTAAAAGATGGGCCCATACTGTCACAGCCTGCATCTACATACTCTGCTATGAAAAATTTCATAGAATGCACTTCCAGAAGGCAGAATTTTCTAAAGATAGATGGTTTAACTCTGTGGATGGGCAGGCAAGCCAAAATCAATCCATACTTCACCACCTTCTGTTCCAAATTTTAAAAAATTAATGCATGTTTATATGTTGATGAAAATAAACCAAAAATACCTTAAAATTTCAGCAAATGACTTTGTAATTACCAAACCACCAAGATATTAAACTTCACATCCCATCTCTACATCTTGGAGAGAAAAAGAAAGAAAAGTACAATAATGAATATTAGTCATAGTGCTAAGGGCATTACTGAGAGACTTAATGAAATTGTAATATAAAATAATAAGTGAAGTTCTCTAGATAATGAAGTATGTATTAGAGTTATGTAAGTTAAGAACAAAGAGATTGTTAAGTCAACTCCTCAGTATCAGAGACAGATCTCAGTGGTGCATCCATTACTAGTATTTTGACAACCATGAGGTCATAAAAACACAGACCACTCAAAATCATTTGCACACTTAATTAGATACTTTAGAAGGGAAAGGCCAAGATCAGACAGGCCATGAATGTATAAAGCTCATAAACACACACCATGTTCCATGATTACTTTTTTCCTGAAATATATTCTAGAGTCTTCCATTAACATTTATTGAAAATATATACTTTTATATTAGTCAACAATACTGAGTGATGAGCTATGTTTTACTAGTGTCACAGCCTCAGAATAGATCTACTGAGATTATAAAAAAAAAATATATATATATATATATATACACTTAAAAATTTAAAAGTAAATATAAAACTGATTACTAGAGATCTGTCAGTGGGTCAGTGTTGCCTTGGTACTCCAGCCACAACCCAAACTTAATTCAGTTAATATTAGTATGAAACACTTTTGAACATGGTTCTAGTTGTAGTTTTACAAAAGGTGGCTATTTCCCCATAAAGCTGAAGACATAGTTTACCTACACAAGTCACCCGCAAACTTATTTGAAGGTGTATGGGCTGATTCCACAGCCCACCTGTACAAAGTTCACGCATTCTGTACAAAGTTCAATATACGTGGAGCATGCACACAGAACAGCCATCAGCTCCCCTGCGAAGACAGGCTGAGGAAGCTGGGGCCATTCAGCCTGGAGAATAAAAGGTTCTGTGGAAACCTCATAGCAACTTTCCAGTACCTGAAGGGGGCCCTACATGGAAACTGGAGAGGGACTCTTCGTCAGGAAGTGTAGTGACAGGACAAGGGGGAATGGGTACGACCTGAAAGTGGGGAAATTTAGGTTAGATATTAGGAAGAAATTCTTTGCTATGAAAGTGGTGAGAGACTGGAATAGGTTGCCCAGAGAGGTTATGGATGTCCCATCCGTTAAATGTTCGAGACCACGTTGGTTGGGGTTCTGAGCAACCTGGTCTAGTGGGAGGTGTCCCTGCTCATGGCAGGGGGATTGGGGATGGATGATCTTTAGGGCCGTTTCCAACCCCTTAACATTCTACGGTTCTATGATTTGCGTACCTGAGCCTGTGACAACGAACACCGAGAAAGCCCTGTCAATAACCCAAGCTCAGCAAACAACTTGTTGCGCCAACCGACCGTGGCTGGAGCCGGCATTTCTCAAACCGTCCGCGGGCGGTTCTCCCCGAGGCCGGTCCCGCGTCCCCCACCGTAGCAGCGAGAGCCCCAGCAGCGGGGCCGGAACAGCGCGTGCTCCCTGCGCCGCAGCCGATGAGGGCGGTGCCGCAGCCGATGAGGGCGGCGCCGCAGCCGATGAGGGCGGCGCCGCAGCCGCTGAGGGCGGTGCCGCAGCCACTGAGGGCGGCGCCGCAGCCGATGAGGGCGGTGCCGCAGCCACTGAGGCGGCGCCGCAGCCACTGAGGGCGGTGCCGCAGCCGCTGAGGGCGGTGCCGCAGCCGATGAGGGCGGTGCCGCAGCCACTGAGGGCGGTGCCGCAGCCGATGAGGGCGGTGCCGTAGCCGATGAGGGCGGTGCCGCAGCCGATGAGGGCGGTGCCGCAGCCAATGAGGGCCGTGCCGCTGCCCCCGCCTTTTTCTGGGAGCGCTCGGAGCCAATCAGGGCGGTGAGCGCTGTGTGGCGGAAACCGGGCCTCGGCGGGCGCGCGGCGCTATGGCCGCTGGCTCCGCGGGCGCTCTCGTGCGGGCGGTGGCGGCCCTAGGTGAGGGCGGGGGGGTACCTGGGGTGAGGGGAGTGGAGGGCTCGGGGCGGGAATGGGCTCTCTTTAGGTACATGTAGGTTAAAATTAATTACATTAAATGAACGTAAATGCATGCGTGATGGCCTAGGTATTTTTTAGAGAAAGATTAGATTCATTACTGTAACATTTTTAAGTATTTGCTTCCGATCGCTACTGCTTATGTTTTTCAGATGTTGGTGGTGCAGCAGATAAGATTAATTTAATACCTCAAGACTTTTTTGCAGAGCTGGTAAGTGGAGCTATAAATGGGATAGGGAAGGGCTTCTGGCACTCTAGGAAGCATTTTTATTTAAGGTTTTTGTCTGTTGCAAAGGGAACCTTTTGTATGTGGTGGCTTGACTTGACTCAAAACAGACCAGTCCTGCTAAAAGCAACAGGGTTGCTTTAAATTTATGATTTTATCACAGAAGATTTTTAAAAATCTGGTTTTGTCTATCATCAAAATGATATATCAAGGTAACTTGTCTAGAAAACATTTGACTTGTTTACTGTAGTGTGCACTTGAACAGGATTACTTCAGTTAATATGAAACTGGTGTGTTAATTAGGAATAGTGAGGTAGAAACGAAAAGTCTTGATTGAGTCCACTTTCTTTTCTTAGATTTGATGTAATTTTAAAATCAGTCATTTCAATGACTTTTCACTCTGAAGTCTTCATTCTTTTTGTCCATCTTTGTATTAACCAGTTTTCTTTTTTTTGTAATCTCACAAGTATTAAACTAACTTTTTGTATTAAAAGATGCATTAAGAATGTCTTCAAACATGTTTTCTTCACAGTGTGAGCAAATAATTCAGCATCTGAACCATAAGATCCCTGGTGTAAATACAGCTGAATTGTGTCAGGTAAGCTGGGATACCAGCACTTGTAAGCAAGTACAGTAGCTGTATATGCTGCTAAGGATAGAATTCCCAAGTTGATGTGGGATTTCTTGTGTGTGTATATATAAAGATGCTTTTATACTGCATAATTTATTATTTGTAATTGTTTGAACATTCTGTTTCTAGAGAATTGAAACATCAGGGGTTGAGATTACCATTGGTGACCTGGCAAAAATAGCTAACATTCTTTCATTTCTATTTAGGTAAGCACAAAATAATTAACTTTGCACCATGTCTTTTTTTTCCTCCACCCCAACCTAATAGTGGTATTGAAAAGTTATATTAAATATGAGTATAAAATGAACTGATTTGGGAAAAAGTCAAAAGCTTGTAAGTCTCAGTATACAAAAAAGAACACTTGGGCTTAGATTGTGTCATTAAAAAGTGTAGTTACTTAATATGTAGTATCACTTCTTGTAATAAAAAAATAAAGAGAGAACATTGTTCCAAGATGCTGGCTGCAAGCTGTAGAACTACTGGCAAAATAGAGGAAGTTAAGCTCACTTTTAAAGCTAAGTCAGCTGGGCCTTTGCCTGGAAGAAGTGTGTTTTAAAAACTTCCTGTTTTTGGGAGATTAGAAATCAGCATTTGTGCCTGTTTGATGGACACACAGCTTACAATGTTGCACTTTCCCACGAGTAGAATTTTTAGGTAGTATTCTTAGTTGTTACATTTTTCTGTTTTCAGAAAGATAAAATCTTCAAGATCTTGCTTGTTCTTTTAATATCTAATATCTAAACATTTTATGTAACATTAATACAACTGAAGAAAATATATCAGTAGAAATTTAATATACTAATTTTCCATCTGTAAAATAGAACGCCTTAAATTGTGTTAGACCACGCTACTGGGAGAACCACCTCACTTTCTCTTGTGTTAATGCTTCTTTAAGAGGAGTGGATATGCATGAACAAACATAGAGTAGGGTTGGGTTTTTTCACTTGTTTCTGTAGAGGAAAGCAAGTGGCAATTTTCCTCTAGACTTACTGCCTTTTCAGGGTTTATGGCATCATTTGACTCCTGTTAGTACCAATTATACTGTGACCTAGAAGTCCTTACTTTTGGTGATACTTAAATTACACCTGCTGAATGTTTAATTAAATTGCCTCATTTCTAAAGTAATAATACTGTTTAACTGCTCTGTACACACAGCTCTCACTGAATTTTGCCTTCTTTCAGTTGCTACAGAACTTGGAGGTTGTGATTATTTTTGGTTTAATGCTGGATCTTGTGCAAGTCCAGCAAAGCTGGGTCTCTGGATATTAAGACATACTAAAGTCATGTTGCTTTTTGCACATGGATACGAAAGATTAGTAACATTCTAAAAAAAAAAAAAAGGAATCACAAGCTGCCTAATTATTTTCAAGTACACGTAAAGTACATGTAAAGCAGAAATAAAAAATGGCTATTTGTGGTGAAGTGAGAAATTCTATTAAATTCATGGAGAATGAAATTGATGCAGTGATCTCTGGATATACCTATAGCACAGCAGCCAGAAACAATCTCTCTACGGAAGAACTCGTCTCCACCTTGGGCAATGCAGTCCGCACGCTGCCAAAACACGCAGTTCAAGTTATTCGTCACGTATGGAACGAGCAGGGCAAATCCATTACTGTGTCAGAAGATGCAAGAAGTATGGCCACAGTGGGGCAGGTAACTGAATGACAAAGCGCAGCTGAGCTCACTACAAGCATTCCAGAAATGTCAGTGTCTCACTGCATATGTTGTGTTGTCAGCAGGCAGTGGTATCTTGACTGCTGAAAGCTTTCCTGTGTGCGTGTACATGTTGCCAAGGATCTATGCAGATAAAGCAGCATGTACAGTAAAGGTTGTCCATGTGCTGAACAGTTTTCTAACATTATTATTTGGATGATAAAGTCATATTTCATACCTTTTCCAAAATTAATGCTTTGTAGTACTGTTAGGGAAGATGACTGGCAGACAGCCTGTCAGGCAATTGTATTGGCTGTTTATGTATATCTGTTTTAAATGCAATTTAAATTGTACTTTAAAGTTGGTAACACCAGCACTTGATTGTTTATTCTTTGTCTCCATTAAGTTTAAACATTATTTTAAAAGATGTTTTGTCAATTTCCAGCATTCTTTTTTTGCTTGAAAAAATAGCAGTGTGTTAGCATTTTAAGATCTTTTTTTTCTAACAACAGTTTAAAAGAGTGTAGAATTAGGAAAAAAAAAAATCTTAGGCTTAATAGTAAGCCTCTAAAGGCCTTCTTCAGAAAAGGCTAAAATTACAACTTTTCTGAAATGTGTTTATTATGTACTTTGATTTACATAAAATAGAGTTGAAATGCCATAATTTTCTCCCATTATTGCTATTATAAATTATTTGCTTAGACTTAGAAACTTTGATTTTGATTTAGAAACTTCTAAAAAAATAAAACATGAAAAAAGCATACATGATATACAAGCCCAGTGAATTCTGTGGCTTAAGCCCCTCTTACTAGAATACTTGACTATTGACTGCACTTGAATAAGGAAAACCGATCAAATGAAATAACTTCTTAAATTGCTGATTTTTTTCACCATTGAAGGGAAGGGCAGATAATTTGGTATTTACAATAATATCTGAATGTGTATGTTTGCTTTCCCTTTGGAGAAGAGCTCTAGATGTCCTGTATTGGCTGTGAAACATCCCTGCAACTGAATGGCAATGGTAGGGTAGATCTCTCTCTTTCACACTGTTTCCAATGATTGTCATCTTTGCAGTTTGTAGATATTAAATGGAAGCTGGGAGTTGCGATGAGCTCTGACACCTGCAGGTCTCTGAAGTATCCTTACGTTGCAGTGACACTAACAGTGGCAGACCCTTCAGGACAAATGACTGACAAGTGCTTTGAAATGACCATCCCACAGTTCAAGGTCTGTAGTGAGTGTTACTTAACTGAGTCTCCCAAAAACAACAGTGCTGTTGTTGTGAGGGTCAACTGTATACACTGATGCATACGTTTGTGTTGCTTGCTTACTAATACAGTCATGCAAACATGAAGCATTAAATAGCTACTTCAAACACAGAAGCTAAATACTCACTTCACAGTATTTAGTTCTGCATCACTTATCTGAAAATGTTAATTTAGCAGTAATTAATCTGTTCTCTTACAAATAAACTAAGAACTGAAGACATAAAATCTTTCAGAACTTGTCGGGTATCATTATACCTTATTAAAAATTGATAGAATATTCTTGATTGACAGAATTGTTCCCCATCCTCAAAATCTAAGACTTGGCTTAAGCCTAACACTTACTAATGGTTAGAAAGGGAGATAGTCTGCTTTGCCACCACTGACTCTTAATTGCTATGTCTCCATCTGTGAATTTATGTAACTTTAATTTTGCATAAACCTGGCACTTGTGTTGTCGTTCCTGTTTAAGGGGTCAATGCATCACCTAGAATATCATACAAACTTAAAATAAATAGATCCTTGGAGTCTGATTGGCAGAAATTTGAGAAGGATATTCTGAATCCTTGGACCTTACAGAATGTTGTATTCATTCTGGTTGAAGCCTATTTAATAGCTTCAGTAGTAGCTGTTTTTCAGCTACTTTAGGAAATGAGTGCTACATTTGAGAAGTCTGGATTATTTCAGCTGAGAGTAGAGATATTAGTGTGAGAAAGGGTTTTTTTAGTTTATTTTTTTATGGTGTGAAAGCTACTTTGCATTTTTCTTCTGTAGCATCTTTTTCTATTAATAGACAAGCCCATGCTCTTAAGACATCGCCTTTGTAGATTTAACAATTAATAGTTAACCAGGCCACAAAAAGAAAAGCATAAACTTTCAGTTCAAGCTGTACATTGTAACTGGAGGAAAGAGGGAATGTGAGAAATACAGATAATATTTTTTGTCTAACATGCTAGTTTGAACTGCAGTTCAAGCCTTTTTTCAAGCAACTGAAATTTGTCTCAATTCTTGCTTTTTAGAATTTCTTCAGACAGTTCAAGGAAATGGCATCTGTTCTTGAAACAGTTTGATGGGAACTTTATTTACAGTGAAATTTTGGACAAAGATAATGTAAACTTTCCGTTCTGCACAGGGAATAAAGTGCCAGTGTTCAGCAAGGTATGTATCCTTGTCTTTTGAACAGGAATTGGTCAGCATCGTCCTTGCATTGCTGTGAAGATTTCTTCGCTTTTGATTACTTGAAGCCAACTCTGCAGTGTTGGTGAAAATGTTTTCAGCTTTGGTCATCCTGGTAGGCAAAAGATCAGGATATGTACAGAGAAGCATCTCTGTAGACTTCCTAATGCCCACGAGTAAGAAACTACACGTAAGAAACTACACACAGAACTCTGTAGTGCCAAAAGACACACCTGAAAATGTTGCTTGGGAAGACTGAGAGAAGTACAAATCCCATGTTAACATTTTTGTCTGTAAAACTGGGATGCGCTTGGACTCAAAAATAATATTACATATAAGCAGAATATGAAGTTACATGTGACAAGTGTACAGTTAATCTTGAAGAATAGCATTGTCAAGTAGTTGGTTTCAGGTATTTGCAGATCTGGCTTCCAGTCTTTTAACAACTGGAGAATGTACTTGTCCTAACAGCTTGTTTCAAATACCTATTTCCCACCACCTAGGCTTATAAAAATTGAGTTAACGCATAAAGTTTTTCCAGAGACCCAAAATTTATTTTCTCAAATGAAGCCCAGGCTAAAATTAGCCAGAGGCTAATTTTACATAAAGGTAGAAAGGCAAATTTAATTTGAAGGTATTTTAATGTGTTTCTGCTTTTTCGTTTCATCTGTTGTTTATCTGTGGCGTTCTGCTTGATGTTTTGGTCAACAGTCTTCTTTCTAATTAAATTAGAATACTGATATAGTTGCCTCACTTCAACTTCTGAATTAGAAAAGTCAAGAGGAAACTTGAAAATTCAGGCTGGAGTGTCAGCCAAGCACATCAGAGAAAGGACCACACTAAAAGATTTATTTGCTTGTTGTATTGTAACAGGCAGCCACTGGACTGTGTTCTGCACAGTTGCTCTAAGAAAGTGTCCTAAACTACAAAATGTTTGCTGAAGAATTGGGGCATTTCCAGAGGAGAGTGATAAATCTGGTGTGCTTGCATGCTCTCTTAATTTTTTTGCTGTGAATTTCTCATAAAACACACACTACAAATACGTGGGATGTAATAAAAGCAATACTGTTGCATCTCCAGATGTGCTGGTGATGTAGTGGAGCAAGTAATTCTTAGGAGAGATAATTCACACTGATAAGCAGGTTGAAGTTTATGCTTCAGCTTCAGAATGGTAGAGACTGAGGACCAGTTCTGCTGGGACAGATCCTCAAGTGATTTTGGGCCCCATTAAAAGTGTGAATATCTACCTGTCTAACTCGGATCTTTTTTAAATTAACTTTTTGAAAAGCTGGCTGGAAGTAATTGATACAGGTTATGCCTGCCTTTTTGTGCTATGAAAATAAACTGCAGCACATTGTGCGTGCTGCAGATCTTTTCAGGAATGCCCACTATTTAGGCATTATGCATGATGCATAAAAACAGTACTTGGAATTTCTTAGATGCCCAAATAAGTGAAACAGTGTTGACTTTAACAAAAGTTTTCAGCCGTAGCCATTGATCTGGATGATACTTTCTTTTTGCTTATTGAAGTCTGAGGTGTTTGCTATGTGGCTGGGGAGAGCAGATTGGTCTTTTCTGGGACCCTCTCAAAGGAATGTCTCAAAATGGTCTTGGGAACTGGCT
Source organism: Atrichornis clamosus (assembly GCA_013400975.1). Classification (NCBI taxonomy): domain Eukaryota; kingdom Metazoa; phylum Chordata; class Aves; order Passeriformes; family Menuridae; genus Atrichornis; species Atrichornis clamosus. The sequence continues at coordinate 59,944 of WBMZ01000786.1, forward strand.
TCCTGTTTGCCTCTTCCCTTGTCTGTCTGCAAGGGCTCAGGACTAAACATAGTGCAAACAAATGTGTATGGAAAAGTGATATGAGCAGCTGATTCTTTGGTTGGTTGGTTTTTAATTTGCAGAAGTTGGAGTGTAAGGCTACTATAACTGGAAAACATTGTCATACTTTGGCCTAGTGAATTAATTGTTTTACATCAATGCAAGAGTTTCAGAAAAAAAATAGGGGTATTTTTAGTAAAGCTGGAGCCTTACAAATACTTCATATGTGTTCTAATGCACATAAATTCTTTGTATAGCTGGAAATACTTGTGCCTTCATTGAAACTGGATGGAAAAGAAGATGTAATTAATCATGTCTTAACGACTCAGTAGATGCTGGAAGGTAATGAGGAAACTTCCAGCTACCATTTTTGCTTGCTCCATCAGCAAGAGGAGAAAGTTGTCAGCCTTTGTAAAGTCTTTTATTTTGTCAAGTCAGATATTCTAGAAATATTAATGAATTTTTTTTTTAAGTGTCTCTGAACTCCAGCATGTTGTAATTCTGGCTGGAAGATGCTTGGGCATGTATGCTCTTTCATTTTACTGTCTTGGGAATTTTCAGAGGAGTTATGATTTAAAGTTGTCTGTGTACTCAAACTTTTGAGATATGTCCTGATCACTATCACTAGGAATTCCTATACTGAGTAATGGAAGAATTAAGTACAACTAAAATCCTAACAGTTGCCAGGGTAGCAATTCCAATATGTTCAAACAAGCTGGTGAATTTTTTTGTCTGTATGTGCAGAAAGCAGATCGTTTCAAAGAGAATCAGGAGTCCTTCTGTGTTCCTAATCCTAATTGTTGATTAATAGAAATTGTATAACATGAATATTTTTGTAAGTTCACAGACAGTCATTAAACATATAGGTAACAAAGACAAAGCTGGTCAGTATTTTGTTTTATGTCTCCTGCATGGAAGTCTGTCTTGTAAGTACTGTAATGAGTAAAGTTCGGGGCTAGACAATGACAAAATTTCTTTCCTTATTAAATTAGGATGAAGTTCAGACATATACAGTCTTTCTCTCTGAAGGGGTACCAAGAACTTAATGGGTAACTGCAGGCTGCAAGGAATTACTTAAAGCTAGACAAAATGTTTGTATTGAACCAGGAAAAGACAGAGGACATATGAGATTAATGAAATTTTGCAGGAAATGGCATTCAAGTGATTTTCTTTCCTTAACTGTGTTTCAGAGACAAGTAAACATTTTTTTTTTTTCTACATTTGCCTAGAACAGAGCAGGAGGAAGGAAGGGAGATAGGGTTTTGCAGTCAACAAATCCAAGGGAGGGAATAATGAAGGAATGTCCTAGACATCACTGTTGTCTTCAACACATGACTTTTTTTTTTTCATTAATTTCATACACACCAGCCCACTTGCAGAAAGGTGTTTTGTAGAAAGCTCCACAGAGAGTGTACAAATGACTGTAGTATGTTTGTGCACTTGTGTTTTATATGCTTAGCTTCTGCACACTTTGGCCAAGTAAAAGCATATCTCTCTTCCTGCTTCCATAAAATTGTACTGCTTTTCTTTAACCACATTTTGAAGGTATTTGACCTTCTCATTCACCGTAAGCCCACCCCCCTTTATAGTTTACCTTTCCCTTTTAAGCCTTTGCACTATTATTTGAACACCTGAAGATACGTTACCTTGGGCCAATTAAAAGCAAAGGTAGAGAGATGATAGTTTGAGGGAAGAATGTTTCTTTTTCCTGCTTGCCCTGTTCCTTGTCATCTTTGAATGTTTTATTACCCTCTTAGCTGTAGGTATAATGAGAGGGTAATTTCCACTCCTTTGCAAAGGCATGCAGGGTGATTTTGTTTAGGCCTTGTGGGTACTAGAGTAACACACAATGCTGTCTTGAGTCATTTGATCCACCTGCAGAAAAAAAAATGCCCCATCTCTGAAGAACCTCTACTACTGGCCAGGGGATGTTGGGGGAAAGGAACACTTAAAATTGAGCAGCCTCTATCCCGTCCAAGACACTACAGTTGATGATGGTAGGGCTCCTTTCCCAGAGAGGTTTTTAGTACAGTTGTGTAGCCATTGGTTGGACTGCTAACTTGCTAGGCATTTCTTCATTAGGAAGCTGCATTTGTGCACATCAGTCCCTGACCTGAGTGCCTTGACCTGAGCTCACATGATGTGCTGTTACAGTCCTTCCTTCCTGAGGTGCAGCCAGCTCATAACTGGATTTGCTTGTCACTGTGGAATTTTGGCCAAATACTTCCTTGACTTTTGCTTTTATTGTACAGCGCTGTCCGTACTTATAAAGATCCACTCTTGCTTCTTTAGTGTATGAGGTGTCGTGGTTTGACCCCAGCTGACAACCAAGCACCACACAGCTACTCGCTCAGGCCCCTTCGGTGGCATGAGAGGGGGAATTGGAAGAGTAAAAGTAAAAAAAAATTAAGGGATTGAGATAAAGGCAGTTCAATAGGTAAACCAGAAGCTGCACAGGCAAGCAAGCAAAACAAGGAGTTCATTCACCACTTCCCATGGGAAGGCAGGTGTTCAGCTATCCCCAGGGAAACAGGGCCCCATCCTGTGTAGGGGTTATTTGGGAAGACAAACACCATCGCTCCAACTGTTCCTCCCTTCTCCCAGTTTATATACTGAGCACGATGTCAGATAGTATTGATGTCCTTTGGGTCAGTTAGGATCAGCTGCACCTCCAGCCCTGTCACTGGTGGGGTGGTGTGAGAAGCAGAAAAGGCCTTGGCTCTGTGTAAGAACTGCTCAACAACAACAAAAACATCTCCAGTATTATCAACAATGTTTCCAGCACAAATCCAAAACATAGCCCCACACTAGCTCCTGTAAAGAAAATAATGTCCCAGCCAAAACCAGCACACAAGGAAGTACATAAGTAAGAAGGACGATGCTCAGCACTCCACATACTCAGTCCTGGGTTTTTGGAAGGACTTGCTGATTCTTGTTTCCAAGGCTTTTCTGAGGGAAGGTGGAGAAATGACCTGTTATTTGAGCTGAGTTACTGGAATACGTCTGTTAATTATATATGACTTTGTGTCATGGAGAAAGTAAGGAAGCTGAGATTGCTGATCTTCTCCATGAAGGCTAATTTTATTATTTCTGGATTTCCTCCTCCCTGTGCTTCATTTACCTGCTACGGCTAGTTATAGTCTAACTGCCCTAATTTGAGAACCCTTTCTGTTCAATATTTGTAAGTGCTGTAGTTTCCAAGTACTCTGTCAGTGTTTACATTACAAATATCTTTATATAAATTGGAAGTTTCAATGTCACTTTTGTACTTCACATAATGAGCTTTGAAACAGTAAGGAAAATATATTATTTCATACAATATATGTCTGTGCTAGATAGTATTTCCAGAGGATTTTGTCATAGCATCGGCCACCAGGGGGCAGTGCTACATACAGCCTTGCTACGCAGCAATCCTTTGAGAGCATGTCTGGCAATGGGATAACGACTTCTGGCTTTCTCTCCTCTGTAGCTTGCATCTGGAACTGTACAAATTCATAGCACCATAACTTCCATCCTACTTTTTACAGTGTAGGGAAACACGCTAACTTCTCTTTTAATTATTAAAAAGATGAGCACAAAACTTTCCAGTTACACAAACAACATTCAGCATTTTAGTGATAACAGAATACATACCATACATTGCATATTTGCAACAATTTAAAACAGTATTTTAATTAGACTAACATTTCTGCATTATAACTCGCTCTTTAAATAGTACCAGATTGCATTTGGGGCCTATTCTCCTTTTACTCTTTTCCCTGTTTATACATCTTTCATACAGATTTTTCTAGATCTGTTTCTTGTTCATAGAAAAAGCATTTGCATTTCACTATCCAAGGTTTTCATGCAGTTTGACCACTCTAAAATACTTCTCTATTTTATTATGCTGTCTGGTTACCAGTGTCTTTATGCCACATTTAGGAATACACTTCTCGGCCAGTGAAAGTGGCTCAGGTGCTTAATTCCTCTGTGAATTAGCTCTGAATCTGAAAAGTCACGTTCAGATGTTCTTGGTATTACTGAAGCTGAAAAGAATTTTTCTGTTCCCCAAGAATGTCAGCACTGCTGAGTCTTTGGCAGTTTACAGGTGTTTGTAAAAAATACTCATCTGAGAGCTTGGCCAAGTAAAGCAAGACAGGCTTTCTTCCCAGTGATGCTTCTGGGTGCTGCAACCACACATGAAGCTTGAGAATGGTGCTAAAATTTACATTTAAAATGAGGAATGTAAGTGTGTGAATCACTGGTGTGCTGTGCCATGCTGCTTCTCGCAGTTGGGAATGTGGGAAGATGAGAGATGCTCAGCAGTCAACAGAGTCAAGACAACAGATGTCAATTTACCTAGGAGAGAGTCAAGGATGATGAGAAAGAGCATTAAGGGGTTCCCATCTGTTCTTTTTTTTTATGTTAGCAGCTACACTGGCACCATTCTTGGTATTGTGTTGGGCATACAAGTGCCCTGTTGTTCGTGGGGAAAAGAAGCTGTGTCTTCTCTTACCAGATATACAGTACCAAGTTGAGAAGTTGCAATAACATTTTAATAGTGGTACACTGTTGAAGTCATACTGGTATTTGCATTTTCCTCTTGAAGAGGCATAGTTTGTGCCCTTTGAAGTACTCTTACCTTCCAAAGCATCTCTCTTCCATGTTATTTCTGTACTCTACTACAGCTCTGCTAGCCTTTCTAGCCTGTGGTTCATCCTTTGTAAAAATATATTTGTGGAATAATATCAATATGTTCCTTTTAGCTTTGGCAATGACAAGAAATTCTGTCTTAGTTTCCATTGCTAGACAGTTGGAGGGGACCAGGATCCCTTCCAAATCACAAATGAGGTAGGATGTCGTAGGCACTGTCAGGGAGAGAAGTAGGCTCCAGCAGCCTCAGTACTTATCCTCTTCTTCCTCATTTTTTTCTCTTATTTGTATGTTACTGTTACTTCAGTGGTTGGGGGATAATAGAGAAATAAATGGCTCCTTTATATAAAAGCAGAAATAATGGGGAATACAGAAGTTCTTGTTGCAGAAGTTGCTCTATCTCCTGCACTAACTAGCTTTGCAGCTGATCTGAGCTGCTGACAGCCACCAAACTCTGTACTGTCTCAACAGCAGGGATTCTAGTAAGCTGATGTGATATACTTTTGGGGAGCAGAGGCTTCATAAAAAAAGAACAAAAAACCCCAACAAATTTTAAATGTTTCCACATGGAAAGATGCTATAATGACACAGGACTTAAGATTAAAACTTAGTTTTAAAGAAAATGCACTGTGGTTCTTCACTCAGTTGAAAGTCTGCTGTTCCAGAAAGTTTCATGTGATGACTGTTATATGAAAAAATGACCTAAGTAAGAATCTTTCCACAATCAAATTTTTCTTCTTTGAAGAGATATAATAATTCAATGCACTGTCTCTCTTAATCGGTGCTACATTAAATGGAATAACAGTACACTGAACACAGACATAAAAGGGGGCAGGTTGCTTTAAGTTCTAGAGATGTTTATGAAATTTCTGTCTAGGGATTATTCTCTTATGGACTTCGCTCATTCCAGTTCCCCTAAATCTGTTTTGAAGTGGGTCTTATTGGCAGAACAAATTCTAATCTGTCATTATGATCAAAAAAGATTAGTGCCATTTAAGAAAAAAATAAAACCAACCCACCCCCTATGAGATTAATTTTTTATCATTTTTATTGTTTACAAATTGCAGTGAGCATCCCCTGCTATTGACATAGCTCTACAAGATCTACAATATGTCTTACTCAAAGCTTTGGCATTGCATTTTAAACTATTGTAATCTTTATATATCCTATCCTGCAAAACACACAATTTTCATTATTTCTAGTGAGGTTTTTTTATGTACTTAAAAGAGGAGGCACCAGAGTTTCTCTTATCACCTGAAGTTTCAAGCCCTGGTAATAAGTCCAGTCTACTGAACTTACTTTCTAGTACTTAAATTATATTTCCAAAAGTTATTTCATTACAGTCTTCAAATACAGCTGGGTAGTTTAAATTAATTAAATGGTTTTTAAAGTAAAAATGCCTATATCTCAGATCTTACAAAAAGGTGATCTGAAAGTATAATAAAATTTGACTAGTTAAAACTAATGCAAATATGGAAATGGACCTTGAATTCCCAGACAGCTAAGTGAGATCATTCTTAGAAAAGCAATTGAATCAGAAGCAATTCCAGCTACAGGGCATATTTCTGAAATAACAGTCCAAGGTGACTGAAGTTATGCATAAATTACGGGATTGTAAAGTCAAGCCTACAGCTCCTCTAATAACTTAATATTTTTTCTGCAATTAAAATTGTGGCTAGAAAGCTTAAGGGGATGGATAATTACTAGCAATTAACTGTCTGATCATGTGAGATGCTGAGATCTCTCTGCTGCTTAAGAACTTACTGAGAGCTGTGGTTGCTTACCATTTTGCAGGTCTAAATCCTTTAACACTTAGTAAGAACTGAAGATCCAGATATGTTATACGAAATGGCTGCTGTGGTGCCATGTGCAGAAACAGCATACATTGTCAAGGTATTGTCTTAGTGAACAAAACATGCTTCCTCTAAAAAACAGAAAGAAAATACACTTCTCCATTTTGTTTGGAAAAATAATCTTTACATGTAGTACTCCATTGTCAAGCATATCAAATCCAAAATGTTCATCAAGAATAGACATATACTTTCAAAGCTATGTGGATAAGGGCTATGGAAAGTTGTTCTCTTCTCTATCCCAAAATTTCTGATTCCCATTAACTGAGCTATAAGGATCATTGTGGATGTTACAGGCCTGGGTGCAAAGAGATTTCAGTTTCCTGACAAGTGTCTGTGAGAAAGCAAGGCTTTCTCAAGGACGCTGCAGGAAAACAATTTAAAAGTATTGTAAACTATGGTCTTGTTATGAGACCAAAGAAGAAAACATGAGGTAAGAGTTGCTGGGTCCAGCCAATCCCTTCTGGAGGGTGGCTGGGCAGGGAACCAATTGCCTTGTGTTAGTCCAGCGTGCTAAGGTATATAAGCACCTTTGTAAATATAATAAAGAGGTCGGTTTTGCATCTACATAAGGCCGTCCATGTCGTTGGTGTCCGGGCCCGCTAGCGACAGATCATATAGTTTAGGCTAATTCCTAACTACACTACTCACTACTACTTGTGCAAAGAATTAGAGGAAGATGCTTTTGTTATAGTTTAAACACTAGAAATTACATGAGAGCCATGTCAGATGTCATGGGCAAAGGAATACTGTGCTCAATATGAGAGAAATTAGGAGTTTTTAACTTAAAGGTGCATGAAATCTTACAACTGAAAAATAAGAAAAGGGGACCAACTTCAACAAGAAAAGTTATATAACAAAAGAGCTGAATTCCTAATGAAACACTATTAATGAGAAGGAGGATAAAACGTGTTAGGCAGATTAAAGGATAAGAAATGATGAAGTAAATGGATAAAAGTAGTGGACGACTAAAAGGGATTACAATGAAGAATCGATTCATAGAGACATAAAATGCTGAAGCAAGAAGAGAGCATGAGAACTTTGGATTAACATCTGAGAACTTGATTTTGAAGGTAGTTAAAATATTGGTGTTAGCATTTGTATAGATTATTTTAATCTTATGAGGGATTTGTATAAAGAATTCAGTAACAAAAATAAGTAAGTCAAAATAACCAAATCTCATGCCATATTAAGCAGATAACCCACCCAACAGAAAGAGAAACCAAACAGCTTTATGAAACAGGCACAATGGAGATAATTGAAGAATTTCACATTCATTTTTCACATTTTAGAATTTCAGTTCTACCTGATAATTTGCAATAATTAAAGTGCATCCATAACAGCTGAAAACACAGCTCTGTAACATCTTCAAATGAAGACTTCTTGTTCCATTTTTTATGATGTGAGACTATCAAGGTATCTGTGATTGCTTAATGTATTCTCATTGTTTTCAAGTTTCTTGATTATTATTAATTACTTGTATTGCCATAGCACCTAAAAGTCTAGGTGGCTGTCCGCAGACTGGTTTTAGTAGGTCATATACAAACATGAAAGGGATCTAATAGTCTCAGAGATGGTGTTGGGAAGCAGCTGCAGCTATTCAGTATGTTGCAGCCGCCCCCTTAGGCTGCTTCATTGGAGCCATTTAATGATTATCCCGTCTAAAACCATTGCAAAAGAATGTATGAGGGGGCTTTGCCGCTGCTCTAGTGCAAGCCCAGTGTTTAGTTCACTTCCCAGGTAGGTTAAATTGGTCTTTGCGCTCAAGTGACTGAATCGCAGCTTCACGCTCTAGATGAGTGGTCTAACCAAGCGTTCCCAAGAGGCGCGAGTAGTCTTGCTGCCCTTTTCACCCCCGAGCAGTCATTCCCGCTTCCTTTGTGCCAACAACGCTCTCTCTACAAGCGCTGTCATTTAAATTAGGGGCGGCTCACAGAACTGAACTGGCAGAAAAGGAGCAGCTCACTGCAGCATTAAGCCAGTGCCAGCGCTGCTGCCGGAAACCAAATAGGTCTTCTTCCAGGTGCACTGTTAAGAGGCTCACAAATTGCCATCCTGCAGTGCTGGAGCACAAAATCTTAAGTACCATTCTCAGCCAGAGTGTTATTACTAACTGTACAGAGTGACAGACAAGAAACTTTTTAGGTCTGTGATCAAAAAAATGTGGCCGTTATTCTTCTAACTACCCTGATTGTAAAATCTACTGTACAACGATGGAGTTCAGATGTTCAGGCGTGTGAAAATAGTCAGCTTGGGAAAGCAATTGCAGCCTGGCTTTAACTTGTACCACTGCAGCACATATTAAAGCTGGTTCAGCCTATATAAGACTTCTCGCATTAGCTTCCCTCTCCCTAAGGGACGCTGTAGGATGTCCCTTAAGGCTTGAAGGATGCCATTAGAGGAGATACATTTGAGGTCTTATCCAGCCAACAATATTAAATTGAAAATTACAGCTGATAAACCAGAATGCATAAACTAGAAGGTTAAATTGGAAAAAAAACCCGAGCAAAATTGTTTGCTCAGGAAATGAGCAGAGTGGCTTGTAACAGTATGAAAATACCACAAATGCGACAGTTTTTGTGGCAGTTCAGACTGCTGTGGGCTGTGACCTGAGTGCTACGTGACCCTTCGCTGCACAAATAATCACACAGTCTCAAATTACACAGCTCAAGCTACAGATTTTTTATTTCTAGGCAGAGTTAAAACGGTGACCATAATAACGTGTTACGGGGAGTTACCGCAGCTGTTGCTACAGATTTAAACAGAGGGACGGTCGCTACAATTGGCAATTACCAAAAGGATGCGGATGCTTTACGCAAAGCTTTGTCCAGCCACTTTCTCAGGTAGAGGAGACTAGTTACTAACATCTACAGTAGGTGGCGGATTTGTCGTTGACAAGAGATATTATCGCGATAGCGACGCGGAAGAAAGCCCCCACAATTAAAAGCTCAAGCACGAAACACAAGCTTAGGAAAAAAACATCAGCCTTAATGAAACTCTTGACTGGGCAGTGCCTTATCAGGGAGACGCTGCTGTAGCAGGGCCGCGGTGAGGCTGGTTCTCCCCGCGCGGGGAGACACCGGCGGAGAGGCGGCGGTGGGAGCGAAGCCGCCGCGGGAGGGAGGTGTCCCGGGGCCCCGCTCCCTGCCTGGAGCCTTCACCCCAGCGACCCTCCGACTCGCCGGAGTCAAAACCAACTCAGACAGCGCTTGGGAGCTTTTGCAAACGGGGCGGGGCGCGGGCCCGGCAGCCTCCCCACCTCCTTCTCTCCGCCGCTCGGCGACCTTCCTCCCCTTGCGGACCTCCTTCTCCTCCTCCCTCTCTGCACGGCCGGTCACGCTGGGAGCCGCAGGGAGGCTGGCAGCACCCGGCAGAACGGGACGCGGAGCGGAGCCCACGCCGAGTGTTCCTTTGCGGCCCAGGTCGGCAGGGCTGTCCCGCCCCTCAGCCGGGGGTGGTCGGGACGCAGAGCCTGCTCGGGGCGTAGCTCCGCCGCTCCTCCCCGGGGCGTTGAGGAGGAGGAGGAGGAGTGGGGTGTCTCGGCTGTTCTTCCCCGCCCCGCGGGCTGACCCCGCGCGGGCAGGCAGGAGGCGGCGCGGCGGCGGGGACGTGCCCGGCGGGATGCGTGCTTAGCAGCGGCCCCGGCCGAGCGCAGGCCCCGCCGGCTGCACCTGGCGCCGGGGAAAGCGGCCGCGGAGCGCCGCGTCCTGCGCCCCGAAGCTCACCATGGAGAAGCGAGGGGAGGGCGAGCCGCTCTCCCACCCCCTGGAGCCCGAGCCGCAGTCGGCGCCGCCGGGGGAGAAGCGCTTCAGGTTGTGGTACGTGGGTTCGTCGTGCCTGGACAGGCGGACCACGCTGCCCATGCTGCCCTGGCTGGTGGCCGAAATACGCCGCCGCGGCCAGCGCCAGGAGCCCGGCGGCGCCCCGGGCGGTGGGGTGCCGGCCCGCGAGGTGCTGCTGCTGCTGGGCTCGCCCACGCTGCGCTGCGTGCCCGCCAGCCCCGGCG